>WNGS01161644.1:8052-22299 GCA_020271785.1 Procambarus virginalis | reverse complement strand
ACAAAATGAAGTACACCTTTTATCCAAGTCTTGATGGTAATTGGTGCGGACGACGGGTGGCGCTGATGAGGAAGTCAACAACAATTACCGGAGAGAAAATGGTGGGTTTAGGGCTACCCGTCCCCCCCCCCCCATAACACCCACACAATGGTGGGTGTAGGGCTACCAGTCCCCCCCCATAACACCCACACAATGGGTGGGTGTAGGGCTACCAGTCCCCCCCCCATAACTACCCACCCAATGGTGGGTGTAGGGCTACCAGTTCCCCCCCCATAAACACCCACACAATGGTGGGTGTAGGGCTAACGCCCCCCCATGACACCCCACACAATGGTTGGGTGTAGGGCTACCGCCCCCCCATGACACCACACAATGTTGGGTGTAGGACTACCGCCCCCCCATAACACCCACACAATGGTGGGTGTAGGCTACCAGTCCCCCCCCCCCCCCCATAAACACCCACACAATGGTGGGTGTAGGGCTACCAGTCCCCCCATACACCCACACAACCACAATGGTGGGTGTAGGGCTACCCCCCCCCCCATAACACCCACACAAAGAAGATGACTGACCTTAACACTTCCAGAAAGAATCACTCCTCATAGCTTGTTACCAACTTTTTCTGTATACATTACTCTTGACATAGGGATATATAGACAAAAAGTCTTCTATATAGATTCTTACCAAGATTATAAACGAATACCTGTGTGTTTTATGGAGAGAGAGAGAGAGAGAGAGAGAGAGGGAGAGAGAGAGAAGAGAGAGAGAGAGAGGAGAGAGAGATAGAGCAAGAGAGAGAGAGAGAGAGAGAGAGAGAGAGAGAGAGAGAGAGAGAGAGAGAGAGAGAGAGAGGGGGGGGGATGGGGTGGAGACTGTAGCACTATCCTCACCATTGCGGTGACAGTGAAAATTGCCACAGTAGGTAGCAATAAAAGGTCCCGCAATGATCTCTATCACTCAAGCATTCTTGTTAACAAGTAGACAAGCCAGTGTTAAATAATAGTGTACATGGTAGGCTGGCAGATAAAGAGGCTCAAGAACAAAATTTTAACAGAGAAAATGTGAATACACAAAGAGGCGCCATCTTTGCTAATGGCGCCTCGCCCACAACGCCAGGACCTTGAAAGCATCAGACGGCCGAAATAGCCGCGGATCATTGCACTATTAAATGAGGGCCACTACAGCTCAGTTTGAATGTCTGCTTTGTTTTGTTCATACAAGATAACGCGGCACTTCTGATACAGTCCACCTTCCTGGCCCGTGTCAATATCGGAAAGAACCGAAACAGGTTTACGATGAAAGGTAGCTTTTTTTAAGCTCGAGAAAAGATACAGTTTGGTGAAATTTAGGGGATATTGATGGTGAGAGAATTATTTTGATAGAAGATACATTTTAGAATCAAGAAACTGTTCTTGCTTTAGTTATCACGTGAATTACTCTCCCTTCTGTGCTTGCTTTGTCGAGTTGTTCCCCGACTTCCAGGGAGCCGACTAGCTCTTCCTCCTGCTCCTCGGAGCGTGTTCTCTCACCCCCACCTGCTCTCTCACCTTATAATTCCTCCCTTCCCTGCGCGTCTCAGTTTCTACATTGTAATAGTTAGTGACAGCCGAAAGGTCACTTTCCTTTATATATATATATATCTGAAAACTCACACCCCAGAAGTGAACTCGAACCCATACCTCCAGGAGCAACGCAACTGGTATGTAACAGGGACGCCTTAAACCACTTGACCATCACGACGCGGACACAAGGAAGTGATAGCCGAGGCTATATGAACCACTTCCCCGCCCCGCCGGCACTCGGATGGTAATCTTGGGCATAGCATTTTATCAAATCACCATCATTTTTTGGGGCAACACGTGAGGAACACCAAATGCAAACAAGCCTGAATGGTCCCCAGGACTAGATACAACGAAAACTCACACCCCATAAGTGACTCGAACCCATACTCCCAGGAGCAACGCAACTGGTATGTACAGGGACGCCTTAACCACTTGACCATCACGCACCGGACACAAGGAAGTGATAGCCGAGGCTATATGAACCACTTCCCCGCCCCGCCGGCACTCGGATGGTAATCTTATGGGTAGCATTTTATCAAAATTCACCCTCATCTTTTTGGGGCAACACGTGAGGAACACAAATGCAAACAAGCTGAATGGTCCCCAGGACTAGATACAACTGAAAACTCACACCCCAGAAGTGACTCGAACCCATACTCCCAGGAGCAACGCAACTGGTATGTACAGGGACGCCTTAACCACTTGACCATTCAGGCTTGTTTGTGTTCTTCTACACATCAGAAGTCAACACCAGCAATCCAAAGCCAATTAACGTACAAATTCTATATTCTACCCACTTCAAGACTCCGCTCCAATATAGAAACATCAAGAAATATGGGCCAATAGGCCTTCTGCAGTTCTATTGGGACCCGACTTCTACTTCTACAAAATCGATACCCCGTTTTCCATGTTCTGGTTTCACCCACTAATGTATTACATCACCTCACCCAAATGCAGGTATAGAGCCAATGTTTGTTTCATAAAAGCATAAGTTGTGTAAAAAAACTAAAAGTCTTTGAAAATGTATACAGTTTTACGAAACGACTCTCAACGTGTCGCGTCGGACTGAAATAAACGAATGAATTCTTTTGGAGTGAATTGTATTTTTAATTTACCCTCATCCAGTAAGAAAGAAGACATAAGGAAAATTGATGAAAATTCGTGTTAGAATTATTAATCTTACTTTTTCGGTCATATTTAATAACATATGCCTCCAGAGAAAGACTGCTGCCAAAATATATGCACGCCTGAATGGTGTCATTGATATCGTATAATATATATAATAATATATATATATATATACTATATATACTATATTATTATAATCTATTATATATATAATATAGTATAGTATCTATATATATATACAGTTTTTTGAAAGGAACTGGGTTCTAGGCTCATTGAAAGCAACAAGGGACCCTAGAGCTGCCGCTATCTTTTCAGCGCCATCAATGGTGGCGATACAGAGGGGAAATGCGACTGCTCCAGGGTTCCTGACCGCCACTGAGGAGCTGGAGGAACTCGACAACTTCTGACAACCAACTTTGTAACATATATGTAACTCCTTTTTGTTAACAAAGTTCAAATAAAGAAACATATATATGTGTTAAATACAAAAGAAGGGGGTGGTAGGAGAAGAAAATATTAGTGTTCATGTGAGAAAAAAGGTCTCCTCTGAATACGTTTTATTTTCTTCTCCGAGGTATGGGTCCCACATGGCCCACAGAGGTGGTCACCCCACACAACTTTTTATATACACACAAGTATATAAGTATGAGTATAGATATATATATATATATACATATACTATATAGATATATTATAGTATAGTATCTATTATTATATATATGATATATATATTAAATGTGTGTGTGTGTGTAATTATTTTAGCTTTATTTTAACTAGAATTAATGTCTTATCATGAGTTATTACCTTTGATTTTAACTCTGCATCTCCGCTTCTCTCCTACGCTGCGGTTGAGCCTAAGCTGTTGCCCCTTGTATGCATTAACTTGACCTTTTAAAGATCAAGATAAGATAAAAAGCCTACTGGCCTTGATTAATATCTTCCGTAGTGACCTCTGAAGCACCCATGGTAGCGACCTCTGAAGCACCCATGGTAGCGACCTCTGAAGCACCCATGGTAGTGACCCCTGAAGCACCCATGGTAGCGACCCCTGAAGCACCCATGGTAGCGACCCCTGAAGCACCCATGGTAGTGACCTCTGAAGCACCCATGGTAGTGACCTCTGAAGCACCCATGGTAGTGACCCCTGAAGCACCCATAGTAGTGACCTCTGAAGCACCCATGGTACGACCCCTGAAGCACCCATGGTAGCGACCCCTGAAGCACCCATGGTAGTGACCTCTGAAGCACCCATGGTAGCGACCCCTTGAAGCAACCTATGGTAGCGACCCCTGAAGCACCCATGGTAGTGACCCCTGAAGCACCCATGGTAGTGACCTCTGAAGCACCCATGGTATGACCTCTGAAGCACCCATGGTAGTGACCTCTGAAGCACCCATGGTAGTGACCTCTGAAGCACCATGGTAGTGACCCTGAAGCACCCATGGTAGCGACCCCTGAAGCACCCATGGTAGCGACCCCTGAAGCACCCATGGTAGCGACCCCTGAAGCACCCATGGTAGCGACCCCTGAAGCACCCATGGTAGTGACCTCTGAAGCACCCATGGTAGCGACCTCTGAAGCACCCATGTAGTGACCCCTGAAGCCACCCATGGTAGTGACCTCTGAAGACCCATGGTAGTGACCCCTGAAGCACCCATGGTAGTGACCTCTGAAGCACCAATGGTAGTGACCTCTGAAGCACCCTGGTAGCGACCCCTGAAGCACCCATGGTAGCGACCTCTGAAGCACCCATGGTAGCGACCCCTGAAGCACCCATGGTAGTGACCTCTGAAGCACCCATGGTAGCGACCTCTGAAGCACCCATGGTAGTGACCTCTGAAGCACCCATGGTAGCGACCTCTGAAGCCCTATGGTAGCGACCCTGAAGCACCCATGGTAGCAACCGCTGAAGCACCCATGGTAGTGACCTCTGAAGCAACCATGGTAGCGACCTCTGAAGCACCCATGGTACGGACCTCTGAAGCACCCATGGTAGCGACCTCTGAAGCACCCATGGTAGCGACCTCGAAGCACCCATGGTAGCGACCTCTGAAGACCCATGGTAGTGACCTGAAGCCCCAATGGTAGCGACCCCTGAAGCACCCATGGTAGCAACCTCTGAAGCACCCATGGTAGTGACCTCTGAAGCACCCATGGTAGTGACCTCTGAAGCACCCATGGTAGCGACCTCTGAAGCACCCATGGTAGTGACCTCTGAAGCACCCATGGTAGCGACCCCTGAAGCACCCATGGTAGTCACCTCTGAAGCACCCATGGTAGTGACTCTGAAGCACCCATGGTAGCGACCTCTGAAGCACCCATGGTAGTGACCCCTGAAGCACCATGGTAGTGACCTCTGAAGCACCCATGGTAGCGACCTCTGAAGCACCCATGGTAGTGACCTCTGAAGCACCCATGGTAGCGACCCCTGAAGCACCCATGGTAGTCACCTCTGAAGCACCCATGGTAGTGACCTCTGAAGCACCCATGGTAGCGACCTCTGAAGCACCCATGGTAGTGACCCTGAAGCACCCATGGTAGTGACCTCTGAAGCACCCATGGTAGCGACCTCTGAAGCACCCATGGTAGTGACCTCTGAAGCACCCATGGTAGCGACCCCTGAAGCACCCATGGTAGTCACCTCTGAAGCACCCATGGTAGTGACCTCTGAAGCACCCATGGTAGCGACCTCTGAAGCACCCATGGTAGTGACCCCTGAAGCACCCATGGTAGTGACCTCTGAAGCACCCATGGTAGTGACCCCTGAAGCACCCATGGTAGTGACCTCTGAAGCACCCATGGTAGCGACCTCTGAAGCACCCATGGTAGCGACCCTGAAGCACCCATGGTAGCGACCCTGAAGCACCCATGGTAGCGACCCTGAAGCACCCATGGTAGCGACCCCTGAAGCACCCATGGTAGCGACCCCTGAAGCACCCATGGTAGTGACCTCTGAAGCACCCATGGTAGTGACCTCTGAAGCACCCATGGTAGCGACCTCTGAAGCACCCATGGTAGCGACCTCTGAAACACCCATGGTAGCGACCCCTGAAACACCCATGGTAGCGACCCCTGAAGCACCCATGGTAGCGACCTCTGAAACAACCATGTCGGTGTTTTACGAAAGGTATCGGCTTTCGAGTCTAAATTTAGCAGGTTAATATTGTCTCAGTTGTTGTGGGGGGAGGGGGGGTGAGTTACGCCTCGTTAGTCTTATTGTTGTTTAAAGTCGAAATCTTTAAAACTTCCGCTGTCATATATATATATATATATATATATATATATATATATATATATATATATATATATATATAATATATATATATATTATATATATATATATATATATATATATATTAGTATATTTGGTAGCAATCTTTCCTGTAGACATATATTATTAAATATGACCGAAAAAGTAAGATTAATAATTCTAACACGAATTTCTCGATCTTCCTTATGTTTCTTTTACTGATGACGGTAAATTCAAAATCAATTCTCCAAAATTCATTTTTATTTCTAGTCTGACGCGACACTTGAGCGCGTTTCGTAAAACTTATTACATTTTCAAAGACTTTAGTTTATCCACACACAACTTATGACTGAAACAGCATTGGCTCTTATGCCTGCATTTGGGTGAGGTGATGTAATACAATAGTGGGGTGAAAAACAAACTTTCAACAAAACACAGAACACAGAACAATGGGTATAGATTTGCAGAAGATGGTAAAGATAGAACTGCAGAAGGCCTATTGGCCCATATTTCTTGATGTTTCTATATTGGAGTGGAGTCTTGAAGTGGGTAGAATATAGTTGTGCGTTAATTGGCTGTTGATTGCTGGTGTTGACTTCTTGATGTGTAGTGCCTCGCAGATGTCAAGCCGCCTGCTGTCGCTGTATCTATCAATGATTTCTGTGTTGTTTGCTAAGCAAACAACACAGTTGTTTGTTGAAAGTTTGTTTTTCACCCCACTATTGTATTACATCACCTCACCCAAATGCAGGTATAAGAGCCAATGCTGTTTCAGTCATAAGTTGTGTGTGGATAAACTAAAGTCTTTGAAAATGTAATAAGTTTTACGAACGCGCATAAGTGTCGCGTCAGACTAGAAATAAAAATGAATTTTGGAGAATTGATTTTTCATTTACCGTCACCAGTAAAAAGAAACATAAGGAAAATCGAGAAAATTCGTGTTAGAATTATTAATCTTACTTTTTCGGTCATATTTAATAATATATATATATATATATATATATATATATATATATATATATATATATATATATATATATATATATATATATATATGCAATTGACGATCACAAAACACTGATCATTTTATGCGGAAAATCCACAGAGAAATATGAAAGAAGGTGAACGTTTCGGCCTGCTTTCATATTTCTCTGTGGATTTTCCGCATATATATATATATATATATATATATATATATATATATATATATATATATATATATATATATATATATATATATAGTAATATATATATATATATCACACACTTGCATGAACTCGCAAGGAATTTTTAAGAAACAGAACACTTCCCCATATGGGAGAATTGAACCAGGGGCCAGCAAGTGCCAGACACGAGTTTTCTCTAGTAAATATGATTGATAGAAAATGGGTGTTTGATCAGGGACCATCCCTCTAGTGTCGTCGGGGAAGGGGATTACGTGGTAGAAAACCCATCCTAATTCCCTCCTTATGACGATCTGAGGTTGGTCTAGTGGTTAATGCTCTGGCCTGGCACTTGCTGGCCCCTGGTTCGATTCTCTCATATGGGGAAAACTCATATTACGAGTTTTCAGTTGCATATAGTCCTGGGGACCATTCAGGCTTGTTCGCATTTGTGTTCCTCACGTGTTGCCCCAAAAAATGAGGTGATTTGATAAAATGCTATGCCCAAGATTACCATCCGAGTGCCGGCGAGGAAGTGGTTCAAATAGCTTCGGCTATCACTTCCTTGTGTCCGGTCGTGATGGTCAAGCGGATTAAGGCGTCCCTGTACATACCAGTTGCGTTGCTCCTGGCAGTATGGGTTCGAGTCACTTCTGGGGTGTGAGTTTTCAGTTGCATAAAGTCCTGGGGACCATTCAGGCTTGTTCGCATATATATATATATATATTTATTTATATATATAATGTACATATATTATACTTTTTCCAAGTTGGCACATGAGTTATTTATTTTTAATTAAATACTGTTTTTGAATACTTAATTATCAGTGTAAAAAGAAAATGGCAGATTAACGTACGATGTCTTAGATCGGGTCTTACGATATGTTCTTAAAATGTTATTAAATTCTTTGTTAATTAATATTAACCTTTTGTTTTTTAAAGTCAATTTCATACCAGAAAATTTTAGGAACACTCTACGACCCCCATTTTTTACGTTAGTTGCTGATCCCGTCGCTTGGAGTCGCTCTCCACACAGATGGTCTCTCACCTCTGAGTCATTGTGATGTGCATACATATTTTACGCCATTTTAGGAATGGAAAGTAATATTTTTTAGCCTACACATGTTCCTAGCTGGAAGGTTTATGAGCGGGTCAAGTCCTTTAACACTGCCTGATTGTTTACGTTCAAATAAATTTCTTTATTATGCGCCCCATACCCATCGTGTGGGGCGGTGAGGGAAAGGGTTACAGAGACACATACTGAACCCCGTAGTTTGTTTAGCTAAGCAAGTGACGATCTTTTGAAGCTAGTTACACAATTGTTAATGTCACATATACATGTATCTAACGTGTGTTTTGTTTCCTCCTCCCCACCCCCCAGGGCACCCCACGAGGCTGCTGCGACCTGGTGGCAGAGAGCAGAGGGTGGCACGTCGACCCTAGGCCCGCACCACCACCACCACCGTCACCACCACCACCACCACCACCACCACCACCACAGGAGCCAACACCATGGCGCAGTAGTGTCCGGTCTCCAACATGCAACTTAGGAGCACCATGATTCTTGTGCTGGTAAGTTGTGGCCGCCTACAACACTTGTTTCAGTCTTAGGGTAACGGAAGTTCTTGGCTCACACTCCTTGATTAATGCCCTGCGTTATCGTCGTTATTACTCACGTTGTTGGTGCGCCAGGAAGCTTATACTGAGGTATCACTAATGGGGTGATCATGACTAGACGAGAGGTGCTGCCCAGTGAAGAGCAGAGGTGCCATAGGCAAAATCAGAGAACACTGTATAAACATAAGAGGTCCGCGGTTGTTCAACGTCCTCCCAGCGACTATAAGAAATATTGCCGGAACAACCGTGGACATCTTCAAGAGAAAACTGGACTGTTTTCTAAGAGAAGTTCCGGACCAGCCGGGCTGTGGTGGGTATGTGGGCCTGCGGGCCGCTCCAAGCAACAGCCTGGTGGACCAAGCTCTCACAAGTCGAGCCTGGCCTCGGGCCGGGCTTGGGGAGTAGAAGAACTCCCAGAACCCCATCAACCAGGTATCAACCAGGTATCAACCAGGCACAAGTGCTTATACCCAAGGTATGCCCGCGTGCCTGGACGATGCCACACACTCGGGCACGCCAGGGACGAACACACACACACACACACACACAAGAACTGCCTTTAGAAACTTGTGTAAGGAATCTTTCAGAACCCTGTATGCCACTTATGTAAGACCAATCCTAGAGTATGCAGCTCCAGCCTGGAGTCCATACCTAGTTAAACACAAGACAAAGCTAGAGAAGATTCAGCGGTAACCCACCACCAGCCTCGTCCCGGAACTTAGAGGAATGAGCTACGAGGAAAGGCTAAAGGAGCTGAACCTCACATCCCTGGAAAACAGAAGAGTAAGGGGAGACATGATAACCACCTACAAAATTCTCAGGGGAATTGACAGGGTGGACAAAGACAAACTCTTCAGCACGCGTGGGACACGAACAAGGGGACACAGGTGGAAACTTAGTACCCAGATGAGCCAAAGTGACGTTAGAAAGAATTTTTTCAGTGTCAGAGTAGTTAATAAATGGAATGCACTAGGAAGTGATGTGGTGGAGGCTGACTCCATACACAGTTTCAAATGTAGATATGATAGAGCCCAGTAGGCTCAGGAATCTGTACACCAGTTGATTGACAGTTGAGAGGCGGGACCAAAGAGCCAAAGCTCAACCCCCGCAAGCACAATTAGGTAAGTACACACACACACACACACACAATGTGTGTATCAGTTATCTACTGATGGGGCCAGGTAGCCTGGTGGATAGCGTGCAGGATTCGTAATTCTGTGGCGCGGGTTCGATTCCCGCACCCGGCAGAAACAAATGGGCAAAGTTTCTTTCACCCTGTATGCCCCTGTTACCTAGCAGTAAATAGGTACCTGGGAGTTAGTCAGCTGTAACGGGCTGCTTCCTGGGGTGTGTGTGTGTGTGTGTGGTGTGAAAAAAAAAGTAGTTAGTGTAGTTAGTAAACAGTTGATTGATAGTTGAGAGGCGGGCCGAAAGAGCAAAGCTCAACCCCCGTAAAATACAACTAAGTGAATACAACTAAGTGAAAATACACACACACACACACACACACGTCGAAGCAGAGGCGAGGTGGACGATCAAGGTGTCAGGTGTGAACCACCATCCCTGGAGCGACGCTGGTGCTATATAAACCTGACCCCCCCCCACTCCCAAAGTAACGCCCCTAGAATGTCAGGTTTCCGACTGGTAGAGCCTCTTCTACCTATCACTGATGGGGGGAGGATGTGTAGTGGAGTGCATTGTTATCTACTGATGAATGTTTGGGTATGTTTGTGTTGCTAGTTGAGTACTTTATCTTGGTGTGTAACTCCCCCCCCCCCGACACTTCTTCACCCCTTCCTCCCCAGACACTCGCTCCCCACCCCCCCCCCCTCCCGTCTACACTCAATCGCTTCCCTAGACACCCCCCCTCCTCAAACACCCCCCACCCCCCTCCGCCAGTAATAGCTCTCAGCAATATTAGTGTGGGTGGGCGCTCAGACAAGCCTCTGACTCATGGTGGCTTTAAGTGCTATTATCTTAATTATCCAGTTTCTTCCCTTGTTTATGAGTGTGCGTGTGTGCGTGCGTGTGTGTGTGTGCGTGTGTGTGTGCGTGTGTGTGTGTGCGCGTGTGCATGCGTGCGCATAATGTCGTCAACAGCGTCATCGTTACAAGTCTACCTTGTAATGGCATGGTTTGGATCTCTGACACAGGGAGGTTGGGGTGGGGGGGGGGCCATTTTGGTGAGAGGCTGTGTCCAAATTGTCAATACTCCTCTAACCTTACTTGCCCTCAATACTTTCTCTACTTTCTCTCAATTTAGACAGGTTGAGCTTATCTACCTTATATGTTGTGATCATTTCCCCCCCCCCCTCCTTGTTTCTTTTATCCTATGGTAAGTGAGAATTACTTTAGCATTTAGCTTAGTGCTCTTAATCCTGACATTTATCTTGTTGCAAACTTCTGCACTTTTTCAAGTTCAGCTTTGTGTCCAACAACTTGGAGTGGACGGTAGAGCGACGGTCTCGCTTCATGCAGATCGGCGTTCGATCCCCCACTGTCCCAAAGGGTTGGGCACCATTCCGTCCCCCTGTCCCATCCCAAATCCTTATCCTGACCCCCTCCAAGCGTTATATAGTTGTAATGACTTGGCGCTTTTCCTTGATAATTCCTTACTTTGTATTGCATGAGGTTGCATGCCGGTGCTGCATACTCTAGCATTGGTCTCTCATAGGTTGTATAGACTGACTTCAAGAAGTCCTTTACAAGGTTTTAAACGACGTTCTAATATTTGCTAGCGTGTCACGTGTTGGTGTCTCCCCTTGTGGTGTAGGTGGTGACTGGTCCCTGTACCGCTTGTGGTGTAGGTGGTGACTGGTCCCTGTACCCCTTGTGGTGTAGGTGGTGACTGGTCCCTGTACCCCTTGTGGTGTAGGTGGTGACAGGTCTCCTGTACCCCTTGTGGTATAGGTGGTGACTGGTCCCTGTACCCCTTGTGGTGTACGTGGTGTTCAGCACCCATTAGTCTGCCACACCTGAAGCTTTTCATGCTGTTCCTGAAAATTGTGATGTGGTGGAGGGAGAGGCGTAGGGCAGCTGTTGGGGTGGGGGCGGCGCAGCACAGCTGTGGGGGTGGGGGCGGCGCAGCACAGCTGTGGGGGTGGGGGTGGCGCAGCATAGCAGAGGTGTGGGGGCGGCGTGTGTGTGTGTGCAGCAAACAAGGTGAGGGACAGGTGGTTAATTAGTGGCCCCGTGTTTGCTCCACTAAACGCCGCCGACGCTTTTCTCGGCTCGTTAATGTTTCAAGACGTTAGTGTTCCCTCTATAAACCTCCCCCCCCCCTACATGGGCAGCATCCCCCCCTCTCTCATCCCCCCTCTTTTACCCCCCTACCCCCCCTACCCCCCCTCTACCTTTAACATCACCTCGTCCTCTCCCCCTCTTCAGTATCGGTATTTATATTCCCTCTTCTAAGCCCAATGTTTACCCGCTCCAAGGGAGATTGCAAACAAGTTTCTGGTGTGTAAATCAAGACAAAAGTTCCATACTCGCCTAAGACGGTGTGAGTGGCTCGCTCTCCCCCGCAGCTGGTAAATACAGACGTCGATGATGTTGGGGGATGTGTGTGTGTTCGCTATAGTGCAGGTGGTGCAGGTGGTGCAGGTGGACCTACAGGGTCCATCGTCAGGACGACCCTGTAGGTCCACCATCAGGACGACCCTGTAGGTCTACCGTCAGGACGACCCTGTAGGTCCACCGTCAGGACGACCCTGTAGGTCCACCATCAGGACGACCCTGTAGGTCCACCGTCAGGACGACCCTGTAGGTTTACCGTCAGGACGACCCTGTAGGTCCACCGTCAGGACGACCCTGTAGGTCCACCGTCAGGACGACCCTGTAGGTCCACCGTCAGGACGACCCTGTAGGTCCACCGTCAGGACGACCCTGTAGGTCCACCGTCAGGACGACCCTGTAGGTCCACCATCAGGACGACCCTGTAGGTCCACCGTCAGGACGACCCTGTAGGTCCACCGTCAGGACGACCCTGTAGGTCCACCGTCAGGACGACCCTGTAGGTTCACCGTCAGGACGACCCTGTAGGTCCACCGTCAGGACGACCCTGTAGGTTCACCGTCAGGACGACCCTGTAGGTCCACCGTCAGGACGACCCTGTAGGTCCACCGTCAGGACGACCCTGTAGGTCCACCGTCAGGACGACCCTGTAGGTCCACCGTCAGGACGACCCTGTAGGTCCACCGTCAGGACGACCCTGTAGGTCCACCGTCAGGACGACCCTGTAGGTCCACCGTCAGGACGACCCTGTAGGTCCACTATCAGGAGCCAACTATGCAGGATTGTGTCCCCGTGTTGCGTGCTGGGGTTCGTGTACAAGACTTGTATTTGTGTCTATTGACCGTCCACTGTCTCGGGTTTCACTGTCAAGCATACCCCAGTGGTCCCTGTGCCCATGTCGTTGTCTTTCTAGCTGGGATATAGTTGAGGTTCAAGCACGTTTATCGAGATAATGAAATGCACCTGAAGAGGATAGAGTAGCTTAGGCTATTTCAACCCTCGGTCTTATAGTGAGGTGGTGTTCAGCTCATGCCCCGGAGCTCAATGTGTGCCCCCTATGCCTGCAATATCTTTCCTGTCGGCTCACAGTTCTTCTGCCACCATCTTGGCCTCTTGTGCTTGCTTAACCTGCGGTCCTCGTGGCTTCTGAGTTATTGTCACCTGTGGTGCTTGATCGCCGCTCTCGTCCGCGCCAGTGCCTGCCTCCTGGCCAACCCCGTCCTCCTAATAGCACCGTCGCATTTTGACGTATACTTTGTTAGGCCATAAACTGTCGTACTGGAAAATGGGTAGCGGCTCGCAAAATTGACATAATGCCCCGTTTTCTATTCGTGGGGTCCTTTGGTAGGTTAGGATAAGGTACTCCTGTAGTAGGACAGTTTCTTGACGTTGGGGACGCTGGCGAGAACGGACTGTCGTTTGTCGCTGCCTTTAGTGACGTCGCTGCCTTCAGTGACGTGGCTGCCTTCAGTGACGTGGCTGCCTTCAGTGACGTGGCTGCCTTCAGTGACGTCGCTGCCTTCAGTGACGTGGCTGCCTTCAGTGACGTCGCTGCCTTCAGTGACGTCGCTGCCTTCAGTGACGTGGCTTGTATGGCCATGAGCGCTGCAGTGTCTGTGTGTAGTGGTTGTGGCCAGCGTTCCGCGTTCCTCTCTCTACTCTTGCAGTGTCTCCGGAGGTGAATGTGTTCGCCCGTCTCCCTGTGCTTGTACAGCCTGTTGACAGTTGCTTCTGCTGCTTCTTGCCTCCTCTCCGATGATTTTCATTTCTTTTGTTAGATGTTCAATGTTCACTGCCTTTTACTTCTCCTCCGGTTCTCCCTTGGTTAATTTTGTCTTATTCTTTCAACGTCACTTTTTTAATCTTTTGACAACTTTCTCGGTGCTCCGGTGTCGTCCTTGGTGCGTTACCGAGTGACACCTTCAGTGTCTTACAGTCGTGTTTGACGCCTTTCTTTTCGTCTGGCTTTCACTCGAGTTTCTTTTATCTGTAATCGTAATTTTGATTAATATTTT
>WNGS01161643.1:117416-127471 GCA_020271785.1 Procambarus virginalis | reverse complement strand
AGCTGAAACAACCAACTGATATACGCTCTGTCATTAGTAGATGTTCTCGCCAGCACTTTATTCTCAGCACCTGTTTAATTCGTTTTTTTGTCTTTATTATTTGTAGAGTAACGTCACCAGAGTTCTTATTTTTGTTTTTTTACTATTATAATCTTGAATTATTTGCACTGTACATAGCCAAGGAATTGTCTTATTCGTAATTTGTTTTCAATTTAATTAAAGTTTCATTGTTCATACTATTTTGTTTTGCCTAATACAGCTATTAAAATCAGTACTGTTAATACGTAGGACTAACTGACACCAGCTCCAATCCGGCGCAGTGGTACACTAACCCAATAACAGGTTAGAGGTGTTATACATAAATAATGGGCGAGGAATCTGTCACGTACTGCAACACAATGATAATCTACGATCCTCAGTTACGCAAATCACCTACCACCTGACATAACTGATATATCTACTTAACCTGATCCACTTACAACAGCATTATTCTAATAATATTCACTTAGTAATAAATAACAGCAATATACAGTACAACCCAAGGAATGGACGTCTGTCTCTCTGGAAAATCACGGGCAGTAGTGAGTTTCCAACGGTCATATGCCGGCCGAGAACGACTTTGTTGCTAACAGGTAAGTCACTCCAACCATCCTCCTTCGCAAAATAGAAGCTCGAAACAAAATTATTTAAATTTAGTTCATACTGTACCCAATTAGATATATACATAATACAGTACAGACATATAAACCTCAAGGTACACAAGAATATAAAACAATATGTCTTAAACACATAAGGGAGTCATTTCTATTTACATCTGGCAATACTAGCTGGAGACGTTCACCAAGGGGTCAGGGGGGATATGGGAGGAGTTCCAGCAATTACTTGTCGATCGATCGTTTACGACTTAAATTACCATAATTCACATACCTCAAGTATATAGTTGTATGAACAACTATATACAAGAACTAGTTGTATAAACCTCTGCTATTCCACAAAAGATTACTAATACAAGAAAGCTAAGCAAGTCATATGTAACTATATAGTTTGACAGCAACATACACTTACACCATATATTTACACTAGTGTATGTGTGGTCATAAACAGACAGCAAAACTAATACACCTGCAGGCGATCAGTCACAATAACGTGGCTGAAGTATGTTGATCAGACCACACACTAGAAGGTGAAAGGATGACGACGTTTAGGTCTGTTCTGGACCATTCTCAGTCGATTGTTGTCAAGTCTTAATTTAATACACCTGCTTTGCCTCCAAGACATCCCAAGCTCGAATGACGGCCCTTTCATCATCAAATGCCCCAGTAGCTGGATGTAGCAAGGACACCACGACTCAACCCAGTCTCCTCACCTACCAAGATAAAAGAATGTCTACCAAGATAAAATAAAGTTGCTTTCCGAACAGAGACCTTCAGCAAGGTGCTCGACAAGGCATTCGAAGCACTAGAACAGACCAACCCACAGTCAAGGAAGGAAATGTTATTATTTCTTCCAAAAACACATTTCCACACTTCAACAAATCCTACCTGAAAAGGTCGATGAAGTAGAAGTCGAATTAGGTGACGAAACTGGCACCCAATGACAGTCTTCACTCCAGCAAAGAAGACACAAGCCGTCGGGGAAATCAGCTCATTAGAAACAACCATGGAGCTAATGGATTCATCTATAACAGAATGATGGCCAATAACGACGATCTCAAGATTATGCAAAAGAGTATGCAAAGATTAAAAAAAGAGCAAAAACTCATAGCAGTGCTTGTCAAGGACAACATAGACTTTTTTACTTCAAGAAACACTTACCAGCACTGAAAGAAGTATCAATATCCCAGGATATCAAGATTTCCACTGCCCAATTGCAGAAGTTGGCAACAAAGGCATTTCAATACCAGTAAGAAATCATGTCAATGCTTCGGCAATCACAGACCTGCATAACTGTGGTGAGGACGTCGAAATTATTGGAGTTAATCTCACTATGAGGAACTAATGCTGTCCATCTTCAATGTATACAAGAGCCATAGAGAACACAATATGGATTTCTCTGCAATCTTTGAAATAGCAGTTACAACACCTGCTTTCACCTGCAGCTCCAATTTATAACCACTCAATCCTACTCATATACATATACAACCCACGTTTGAAACAATCAAAGGACCCCACTTCCACCACGTTATGTGATAATTGGTTCCATAAATCAACATCCCTGTTACCGAACCAGTATTTACCCCAGGTCTTTCCTAAATCTAAACGTATCCAATTTATACCCATTGTTTCATGTTCTGTCTTGTGTTGATATTTTTAATACCGTATTAATATCCACTTTGTTATGTCCATTCATCCACTTGTAAATCTATATCAAGTCATCCCTAACTCTGCCTTTTCAGTGAATGTAATTTAAGCTTGTTAATCTTTCTTCACATGACAGGTTTCTAATTTGGGGGATTAACGTTGTCATCCTATGCTGGACGCTTCAAAGTGAAATATTTCCATTCTATAGTACGCCGACGAAAACTGAACTGCATAATTTAAATGGGTCCTACCCAGAGCCATATATAGCTGAAGCAGCTATATATATAGCTGAGACAAACCAGGTGTCTTGTTACTAACGATTACTCGATTAATAAATCCCAGTGTTCTATTTCCCTTATTACGAACATTTACCAATTGAATTTGGTTTTAAATTCTAATTAATCATGACTCCCAGATCCCTGTCGCAATCTGACTTCGCAATCTCAACACCATCTAGCTCGTATCTTGTAACTCTACCATCATAACCTAGCCTCAAAACCTTACATTTGTCAGCATTAAGCTGTATCTGCCAAACTTTTACCAATTCAAAACCGTATTTACATCGTCTTAAAGAGATGGCGAGCCTTTTCCGTGTTTATTTCCTACAGAATTTTGTATCATCGGCAAATTTGCAATATTGCCGCTCAAACCTAAATCTAATGAATTATATATATATATATATATATATATATATATATATATATATATATATATATATATATATATATATATATATATATATATATATATATATATATATATATATATATATATTCTATGAATGGTCATAAATAATATATATGAATGGTCCCCAGGACTAGATACAACTGAAAACTCACACCCCAGAAGTGACTCGAACCCATACTCCCAGAGCACGCAACTGGTATGTACAGGGACTTCTGGGTGTGAGTTTTCAGTTGTATCTAGTCCTGGGGACCATTCAGGCTTGTTTGCATTTGTGTTCCTCACGTGTTGCCCCAAAAAATGAGGTGATTTGATAAATGCTATGCCCAAGATTACCATCCGAGTGCCGGCGGGGAAGTGGTTCATATAGCCTCGGCTATCACTTCCTTATGTCCGGTCGTGATGGTCAAGTGGTTTGAGGCGTCCCTGTACATACCAGTTGCGTTGCTCCTGGGAGTATGGGTTCGAGTCACTTCTGGGGTGTGAGTTTTCAGTTGTATCTAGTCCTGGGGACCATTCAGGCTTGTTTGCATTTGTGTTCCTCACGTGTTGCCCCAAAAAATGAGGTGATTTGATAAAATGCTATGCCCAAGATTACCATCCGAGTGCCGGCGGGGAAGTGGTTCATATAGCCTCGGCTATCACTTCCTTATGTCCGGTCGTGATGGTCAAGTGGTTTAAGGCGTCCCTGTACATACCAGTTGCGTTGCTCCTGGGAGTATGGGTTCGAGTCACTTCTGGGGTGTGAGTTTTCAGTTGTATCTAGTCCTGGGGACCATTCAGGCTTGTTTGCATTTGTGTTCCTCACGTGTTGCCCCAAAAAATGAGGTGATTTGATAAAATGCTATGCCCAAGATTACCATCCGAGTGCCGCGGGGAAGTGGTTCATATAGCCTCGGCTATCACTTCCTTATGTCCGGTCGTGATGGTCAAGTGGTTTAAGGCGTCCCTGTACATACCAGTTGCGTTGCTCCTGGGAGTATGGGTTCGAGTCACTTCTGGGGTGTGAGTTTTCAGTTGTATCTAGTCCTGGGGACCATTCAGGCTTGTTTGCATTTGTGTTCCTCACGTGTTGCCCCCAAAAAATGAGGTGATTTGATAAAATGCTATGCCCAAGATTACCATCCGAGTGCCGGCGGGGAAGTGGTTCATATAGCCTCGGCTATCACTTCCTTATGTCCGGTCGTGATGGTCAAGATGGTCGTGATGGTCAAGCAAAGCATCCCATAGATGCTTTGCTTCCATTCTGTCTAAATTGGTGGCCTATATATAACTCCTATTATAATATTATTTGCTTTTTCGTTTAATTCTATCCAAATAGTTTCTGTGTGTGGCTCAGTTTTGATTCCCTCGTTGAGACTACATTTCAGATTGTCCCTAACGTATATGGCTACTCCACCTCGTCAATATATCTATCTGTGTGAAATAGTTTAAATACATTTATTTGATATTCAGCTAATAGTTCTCTATTATCTACATTCATCCACGTTTCGGTAAGTGCAATAATATCTATTTTTTTTGTGCAGACAAGAGCATTTAATTCGTTAATTTTATTTCTTAAACTTCTACTGTTAGTGTAATATACCCTAAGTGAATAGTTTTTTGAGGCCCCTCTCTTTCCCTGATCATTTTGCCTATTCCTTTCTCCCACAAACACATACTTTTATTACCTCCTTCCTCCAAATCAATTCCCATACCTCTATCTACTAACAGTTTAAACTCAAACAAACACCTCTAACCACTTCTTCCAACGAATTCGCAACAGCAACAACCGCAGCTCTCGATAGATGCACCCCATCACAAGCATACATTTCATTCCTTCCATAGAAGTGTTCCCAGTTCTCTATGAAAGATATTGCATTTGATTTGCAATATCTTTCCAGCCGGCAATTGACACCAAGTGGCCTTGATATCCATTCATTTCCCACTCCCTTTCTTGGAAGAATGCCACATATGATCGAGATTCCTCCCTTGCTCCTAACTAATTCTATTGCTGTCTTGAATCTTTGTATTCGTTCCTCACTCCTAACTCGCCCAACATCATTACCCCCTGCACTTAAACAAATAATGGGTTTGTTCCCATTTCCCGTCATAATATCATTCATGTTTCCAACAATATCACCAATTCCAGCTCCCGGATAGCAAACCCTTAATCAGTTCCCTTTATCTCTGGCACAAAACGTTCTGTCTAAATATCTCACCTGGGAATCTCCCACAACCAAAATTCGCTTCGATTCTCCCTTTTCCTTTCGAGCAGTTCGAGGGACCTGCGTTTCAATTTTGAGGCCCTTCTCTTTCCCTTATCGTTTTGCCAATTTGCTTCTCCAGCAAACACTTACTTTTCGCAACAGCAACAACCCCAGCCCTCGATAGATGCACCCCATCACGAGCATACATTTCACTTCTTTCATAAATGTGTTCCCACTTCTTCCATAGAAATGTTCCCGAAGAGTTAGGGGTGACATGATAGAGGTTTACAAATGGATGAATGGACATAACAAATAGGATACTAATAAGGTATTAAAAGTAGCAACCCAAGACAGAACACGAAACAATGGGTATAATTGGATAAGCTTAGATTTAAGAACATAAGAACATAGGAACAAAGGCAACTGCAGAAGGCCTATTGGCCCATACGAGGCAGCTCCTATTTATAACCACCCAATCCCGCTCATATACATGTCCAACCCAAGCTTGAAACAATCGAGGGACCCCACCTCCACAATGTTATGCGGCAATTGGTTCAACAAATCAACAACCCTGTTACTGAACCAGTATTTACCCAAGTCTTTCCTAAATCTAAACTTATCTAATTTATACCCATTGTTTCGTGTTCTGTCTTGTGTTGATACTTTTAATACCCTATTAATATCCCCTTTGTTATGTCCATTCATCCACTTGTAAACCTCTATCATGTCACCCCTAACTCTTCACCTTTCCAGTGAATGCAACTTAAGCTTAGTTAATCTTTCTTCATATGATAGATTTCTAATTTGGGGAATTAACTTAGTCATCCTACGCTGGACACGTTCAAGTGAATTTATATCCATTCTACAATATGGCGACCAAAACTGAACAGCATAATCTAAATGGGGCCTAACTAGAGCAAGATATAGCTGAAGAACCACACCAGGTGTCTTGTTACTAACGCTGCGATTAATAAATCCGAGTGTCCGATTTGCCTTATTACGAACATTCATGCATTGATCCATTTGTTTTAAATTCTTACTAATCATAACTCCCAGATCCCTTTCGCAATCTCAACACCATCTAGCTCGTATCTTGTAACTCTATCATCGTTACCTAGCCTCAGAACTTTACATTTATCAGCATTAAACTGCATCTGCCAATCCTTTGACCATTTCAAAACCTTATCTAGATTTAGGATAGACTTGGGTAAATACTGGTTCGGTAACAGGGTTGTTGATTTGTGGATCCAATTACCACGTAATGTGGTGGAGGATCCCTGGATTGTTTCAAGCATGGATTGGACATGTATATGAGTGGGATTGGGTGGTTATAAATTGGAGCTGCCTCGTATGGCCAATAGGCCTTCTGCAGTTACCTTTGTTCTTATGTATGTATGTATGTATGTATGTATGTATGTATGTATGTATGTATGTATGTATGTATGTATGTATGTATGTATGTATGTATGTATGTATGTGTGTATGTATGTATTGTCACGGGGGGTGGGCCGGGGCTCTGCTAGCACTCGGCTGCTAGGGGCTCGAAAGGCCGAATACTCAGCCCCTCCGACTCCCGGGATTCACCGGAGTCTCCTTGGTCCCACAGGAGAGGACCAGCAATGCCCACCTCCGCAGGTCTTTGCTTCCACCACTGAAGGGGTGCCACTGACTCACCCTGGAAGCCCTTCAGTCAACCACGGGGAAACTGCTATCAGCAATTCCGGCCTAGACCCGTGGAGGAGTGAAGGAAGACTCGGGCTTACTTTGTAACAATGACCTCCCTGAGTCTTGCCTGCCGGACAAAGAGGTTGCAGGAACTCCTTTCCCACCTGTCTTCTCTATCTTTTCCTCAACAAGGTCGCCAGCTGGGTTATTATATCTGCACCCCAGCAATGCAGTTCAGTGGGTGTATTATTATATTGTTTGTTGCCAGTGTGTTGCTACTCCCAAGACAATGAGAAATTCTATAGGGAACGTGATGTCCCCTAAATGGTACTATGATAACCCTCGTGTATGCTCAATAGAGAAATATAATAATAATAATAATGGAGGCACACTCAAACACAATAATAAAATGTGTGAATTTACTGATAGAATACATGATCACACATATAAGTGACATAAGAGAATGATAAAATAATAATAACTCTGGAGATTGTCAGCAACTCTTCTCTCACGTTCTCCAGACTCCTTCAACTGGGCAGATAGACAGGAGTCACACACTCTCTCACAGAAGGGCCTCTTCACCACGTCGGCTCCTCTTCTTCACTGTCCTGCCATCCACACACACTGTCCTCTCTGACAGTCCTGGACATAAGCTGCCCTGCAGCCTATTCTGCTACTAAAGCCTTAATATCCTATTTCCACATATATAAGTGAATATAATGGCCTATCTAGCCTACTCTCATAAAGGGGTAATGGGAGGGAAAATGATCTACCTTAACAATCCTTGGCTCACGACGCCTGTCCCTCGATGGTGTGAGGGTCCTATGCTTCCTGAGTCGATCCTCGGTGATCCAGGAACGTTCCCACAGGTCCTCAGGTGTCGTGAAGCCTCGCGTCTTCGCCGTTCCAATCCCTGGGGTTCAGCTATCCCAATCCTGGTCCATCGATGGGCGCTGAGCTTATCACCATATTCACCCACACGTTCCTTCCACGAGGCGTTGCTCCTCGCCCTAGGAACGGTGTCGTCCCTCTAACAACCTCAGTGGATGTGACCCGGTCACAGCTATGCCTGCCCGCCACACCTCTTCCAGGCCCTCACATCCAGCGTCGCCGCCCAGCGTCGTCACCGAATCTTTCCCAAGTTTGGCACTTCTCTGCTCAATCAACTTGGTTCCTTTTGCTTCCCAGAAGCGCGGGGTCTCCTATATATCAGGTGGGCTGCGATGGCTAGCTCTAATCCACTGAGAAAGGCCTGTTTAACCTCCAATCCTTGAGAGCTGACAGAGGAGCGTCCTCTCCCCTTCGCTGTCAGGTCCAATCTGACCATGGCGCCGCCCGGGTACTCGGTGACGTCACGGCGGGCTCTGATTGGTCGCCTGTGACCCGAGTCACCTAATCCGCACACGGCTTGGCGTCCATTCTAAAAGGTCATATCTGCAGTAGGGGATACTCTTTCATTTATATCCGGCGCCTCTTTCCCCTTACCTACAGACTTATAATGTAAGTTTCTCCCTGCAGGGAGAGTCGATATGACTCTTATAGCAGGCAACGAAAGAGATAGGAGAGGGCACCGTAACATACCCCTCCCCTTAAAATAAGAGTCATATCGGTTAGTGAATCCGGGAGAGGGCATCTGCTACCACATTCTCCCTTCCTTTAATGTGCCTGATTTCTAGCCAGTACTCTTGTAATAGTAGGGCCCATCTTGTCAGCCTTTGGTTCGTGTTCTTCATCCTGTGCACGAACGTCAAGGGGTTATGATCGGTGAACACTTGCACCGGTCTAGTACCTCCACCCACATAGACGTCGAAATGTTTCAGTGCCAGGATCAGGGCTAGGGCTTCCTTTTCCACTGTACTATAAGCCCTCTGGTACTTTTCGAATTTCTTTGAGTAGAATGCTACTGGACGGTGAACTCCGTCCCTCTCTTGAGCTAACATGGCTCCAATCCCCACGTCGCTAGCGTCGACGTACAAGATAAAGTTCGACTCGAAGTCGGGCGAAATCAGCACTGGCGCTTCGGTTAATAACCGCTTGGTCTTCTCGAAGGACTCCTGGCATGCTTCCCCCCACCTCCATCTAACGTTCTTAGATAGCAATTCAGTCAGAGGGTGTGCCACTGTCGAGAAGTTCTTGCAAAATCCTCTGTAGTATCCGATCATCCCTAAATATCGTAACAATTCTTTTCTCGTCCTGGGATTCGGATATTCTCTGATTGCCTTCACTTTATGGTCTACCGGAGTCACCTTCCCTTGACCCACGATGAAACCTAAGTATTCTAATCGGGCCTTACCGAATTCGCTCTTGGCCAGATTTACCGTCAGGTTCGCTTCTTCCAACCGTTGGAATAACTCCGTCAGTCGACTCATGTGTTGTTTCCAGCTATCGGCGTACACCACAATATCGTCTATATACACAGCGCAACCGTCCATCCCTCTTAGCACTTCGTTCATCATCCTCTGAAAACAACTTCCGCTGTTCTTCATACCAAACGGAAGTACCTTATACTGGTACAATCCGTCTGGAGTAGCAAACGCTGAGATCTTTCTCGCACTCGGAGACAAAGGGATTTGATAGTATCCTTTCAGCAGATCGACCTTGGTAACAAACCTTGCGTTTCCCACTTGGTCGACGCAATCACTTATTCGGGGCATCGGGTGAGAATCCGACACGGTTATGGAATTCACTTTCGATAGTCGGTGCAAAAACGATAGGATCCATCACTCTTCTTGACCAGCACACAGGGCGAGCTCCACTCACCATTGCTGGGCTCAGCGAGATCATTCGCTAGCAAATATTCCACCTCCTGTCGCATGATCTTCCTCTTTTCAGGACTCACCCGATAAGCGCTCTGCTTGATTGGCTTTCCTCCGCGCACGTCCACTTCGTGCACCACACTCTTGTGCCGTCGGGGCACATCCGTGAAGAGCGACTTGTTCCCTCGTATCAGCGTCACTAGATCTCTCCTTTCCCTTTATCCAGATGACGCAGCCTCTCTTCTAGATGTACCAAACTCTCTGTGTTTGACAGGCGTGTACCATCGGCACGGGCCCACTTTCTTTCCTCTGCTGGCAACACTTGGCTCATCTCCATACACAGAGCCAATTTCCCTTCCTGGGACGGTGTTGCTCCCTTCACTCCCGAACTCTCTTGCTCCTCTGGGAAGTATGGCTTCAAACGATTGATATGACATACCTGTGTTCTTGTTAGGGCGATT
>WNGS01161643.1:37887-89148 GCA_020271785.1 Procambarus virginalis | reverse complement strand
TATTATACATGTGTACATTCTCTTGCTGTAGTGTAACATAATATTGTAAGACTTAATCTACTTAGAGGTTGATAATATTAGGTAATACCAAGAGATAGGATACCACCTAACAAGTTGATGATAAGAGTTCTGATGGTGTTGGAGTGCAACCTGATTATATAGTATAGAGTATAGGATTCATTATTATTGTATGTATGCGTGTATTGTATATGTACTTCGTCCAGTAAATGTATTCAAATTTGCTGGTGTTTGCACTAGTCCTAGTAGGCTTCCCAGGAAATAGTAAAGAGGAGAGAGAGAGAGCAAGAAATAGAACCACTGCTGTGGACGGGTAAGACGGAAGTCTAGTAAGACAAAGGGGATTGAGGAGGTCATATCCCATAAGAGAGAGTGGGGAGTCACAGCGGCTCGAGTGGGTGTGTGCACGTGACAACGAGGCTGAGTGCTGGAGCCGCATCCCCTAAACGTGTGACGTTGAGCCCCTCTCCTAGAGCCTGAAACGCTGGTGTGATCTCCTAGTGGAATATAAGCACTCTATCGAGTTGTGGGTTGGGTGGTCCGTCAGCGATAATACCACCCAATCCACCACCGCAACACTCTGCACACTCTTTCAGTACCCATGGCGAGATCCCGTCGGACCAACAGCCTTTCTAACATAACATTGACATCAAGCTGTCAATGTAATCAATCAGAGCTTTATATAACAATGTGCTTATATATACTGTACTTACAAAGCTCTCTCATCTCATTTTCTCTTGCATGTATTTGTTATCATTTATCATTTCTGATAGAAATTACCTACTTAAAATATCTGTTAGATTAAGGACCTGCCCGAAACGCTGCGCGTACTAGTGGCTTTATAAGATTGTAAATACTGTCCTATTCAATGTATTCTCACAACCCAATGTACCTTCTTGTATATAAATTAATAAATAAATAAATAATTAAATAAATAAATCCAGTTCCAGCAGTGTCTTTTGACCTCTTCTCTAGTAATTTCGAACTCTTCCAAGGCCCCCTGGTTTACTTCCCTTTCTCCTAGCACAGTGACCTCACCTTGTTCTGTTGTGAAGACCTCTTGGAACCTCTTGTTGAGTTCTTCACACACCTCTTTGTCATTCTCTGTTACCTGTCCTCGCCTGTTCTAAGTTTCACTACCTGTTCTTTCACTGTTGTTTTCCTTCTGATGTGACTGTGGAGTCGCTTTGGTTCGGTCTTGGTTTTGTTTGCTATATCATGTATAAACTTTTCTCTGCTTCTCTTCTCACCCTGACATACTCATTCCTGGTTCTCTGGTATCTCTCTCTGCTTTCTGGTGTTCTGTTATTCCGGAAGTTCCTCCACGCCCTTTTGTTCAGTTTCTTTGCTTCCATACATGCCCTATTATACCATGGATTCTTCTTTTGCTTCTCTGATTTTTCCTTTTGGGCGGGATGTATCTGCTTACTGCCTCCTGACACTTTTGGGTGACATAGTCCATCATATCTTGTACAGACTTAGCTCTGAGGTCTGTGTCCCAAGGTATTTCCCTTAGGAAGCTTCTCATCTCTTCATAATTTCCCTTTCTGAATGCCAGCCTTTTGTTTCCTAGTTCTTTTTCGGGGGGATAATTCCTACCTCTACCAGATACTCAAAGTTCACATACACACACATGTGATCATGTCCCCCCTAACTCTTCTGTCTTCCAACGAAGTGAGGTTTAATTCCTGCAGTCGCTCCTCGTAGCTCATACCTCTCAGCTCGGGTACTAGTCTGGTGGCAAACCTTTGAACCTTTTCCAGTTTAGTCTTATGCTTGACTAGATAGGGACTCCATGCTGGAGCCGCATACTCCAGGATTGGTCTGACATATGTGGTATATAATGTTCTGAAAGATTCCTTACACAAGTTTCTAAAGGCCGTTCTTATGTTAGCCAACCTGGCATATGCTGCTGATGTTATCCTCTTGATATGAGCTTCAGGGGACAGGTCTGGCGTGAAAACCCCCAGGTCTTTCTCTCTCTCTGACTCTTGAAGTATTTCATCTCCCAAATGATACCTTGTATCTGGTCTCCTGCTTCCTACCCCTATCTTCATTACATTACATTTGCTTGGGTTAAACTCTAACAGCCATTTGTTCGACCATTCCTGCAGCTTGTCCAGGTCTTCTTGAAGTCTCAAGCTGTCCTCCTCTGTCTTAATTCTTCTCATAATTTTGGGTCGTCAGCAAACATTGAGAGGAATGAGTCTATACCCTCTGGGAGATCATTTACGTATATCAGAAACAGGATAGGTCCAAGTACAGAGCCCTGTGGGACTCCACTGGTGACTTCACGCCAGTCTGAGGTCTCACCCCTCACTGTAAATCTCTGCTTCCTATTGCTTAGGTACTCCCTTATCCACTGGAGCGCCCTACCTGTTACTCCTGCCTGTTTCTCCAGCTTATGCATCAACCTTTTATGGGGTACTGTGTCAAAGGCTTTCCGACAGTCCAAAAAAATGCAGTCCGCCCACCCTTCTCTTTCTTGCTTAATTCTTGTCACCTGATCGTAGAATTCTATCAAGCCTGTAAGGCAAGATTTACCCTCCCTGAACCCATGTTGATGGGTTGTCACGAAGTCTCTTCTCTCTAGATGTGTTACTAGGTTTTTTCTCACATCTTCTCCATCACCTTGCATGGTATACAAGTTAAGGACACTGGCCTGTAGTTCAGTGCCTCTTGTCTGTCACCCTTTAGGGGATGTGTTTAGGGGATGTGTGTGTGTGTGTGTGTGTAGGGAAAAAAATAAAATAAAAATTAGTAGTTAGTAACACTTGATTGAAAGAGCAGAGCTCAACCCTGCAAGCACAACTAGGTGAATACAACTAGGTGAACACACACACACACACACACACACACACACACACACCACACACACACACACCACACACACACACACACACACACCACACACACACACACACACACACACACACACACACACAGTTTCAGGTTGGGCTGGTACAACAGGGACAGAAACCGACTTGTAAAGGTGGTGTTTGCAAACGAAAACACGAAGGAGGATATTCTAGAAAGGAAGAGTCGTCTCCAACATGTGGAGGGATACAAACATGTATTCCTGCAGAGGGACAGGACGAAGGAGGAGAGAGCCAGGGCAGCAGAGGCAAGAGGAAGCGCAGGGAGAGAGGAGCAAACCAGGAAATCACAGCCCCCAACACAGCAGTCCCAGAGACAAGAGGGGAACCCAGAACCAGCATCCCAGCAACACCAGAGGGGGGGGGGGGGCAACACCACCAACCCCTCTGCATAGAAACCCTTCCTTCCCCTCCCCTACCTGCCCCCACCCAACCTCCCTCCCCCCCACCCATTCACTCTGACACCCCATCCCCATTCCCATCATGTCCCCCCTCCCATCTTTCCCCCCCAGTCCCCCCCCTTCATCCCATACCCTCCCTATTCCTCCTCCTCACCCCGTATCCTCCATGTCCCCCCTATCTCCTTAACCCACACCCTACCCGTTCCCCCTTCCCTTAAACCCCACCCCCCACCCCAAAACCCTCTGCGACCCTGCAAACCACCTCACAGATCCTCTCACCCACGGAACAGCTTCCCACACCAGTAGAATACTCGCCAAGAAAGGGATATGTAAATGAACAGAAGAAAGTGAGCTTCAAGGCGATGTACACTAACATAGATGGGATTACAAATAAAACTAGTGAACTTGGAGAGTGGGCACTAGAAGAAAACCCAGACATAATAGCACTCACAGAAACAAAGCTAACGAAAATCATAACAAATGCAGTGTTTCCACAGGGCTACTATGTAGTGAGGAAAGAGAGAGAAGGGAGAGGAGGAGGTGGTGTGGCTTTGCTACTAAGAGAAGGTTGGAGTTTCGAAGAGATGGTAATTCAGAACTGTGAAGGTTTCAGGGACTACATATCAGGCACCATTGCAACTGGAGGACAGAAAATTATAATAGTAGTCATATATAACCCCCACCGAATGACAGAAGACCCAGACAGGAATATGATAGAAACAACATGGCCACCATCAATATAATAGAGAGAGCAGCTTCTGTGGCTAGCAGGAACGGATCCAGACTTCTAATCATGGGAGACTTCAACCATGGGAAGATAGATTGGGGGAACAGAGACCCACACGGAGGCCCAGACACATGGAGAGCTAAGCTGCTGGATGTGGCAACAAGAAACTTTCTAAGTCAACACGTCAAGGGACCGACAAGAATGAGAGGAGGGGATGAACCAGCCTTGCTTGATCTGATATTTACCCTAAATGAGTCGGATATAAGGGAAGTTAAGTTGGAAGCCCCCTTGGGAATGAGTGATCATAGTGTATTGAGCTTTGAGTACCTGGTTGAGCTAGGAATTATCACCCCCAAAAAAGAACTGGGAACCAAAGGGCTGGCGTACAGAAAGGGAAACTATGAGGAGATGAATAAATTCCTATGGGATATACATTGGGACACAGAACTCGGAACCAAGTCCGTACAAGACATGATGGACTATGTCACCCAAAAATGTCAGGAGGCTGTAAGCAGGTTTGTCCCAGCCCAACAGGAAAAAACAGAGAAGCAAAGGAAGAATCCGTGGTTTAATAGGGAATGTATGAAAGCAAAGGAGCTGAACAAAAGGGCATGGAGGAACTTCCGTAATAACAGAACACCAGAAAGTAGAGAGAGATACCAGAGAACCAGGAACGAGTATGTCAGTGTGAGAAGAGCAGCTGAGAAAAGGTATGAAAATGATATAGCTAATAAAGCCAAGACTGAACCAAAGCTACTACACAGTCACATCAGGAGGAAGACAACAGTGAAGGAACAGGTGATTAAACTTAGGGTGGGCGAGGACAGGTACACAGAGAATGACAAAGAGGTGTGTGAAGAACTCAACAAAAGGTTCCAGGAGGTCTTTACAATAGAACAGGGAGATATCACGGCGCTGGGAGAGGTGGCAGCAAACCAGGTGACCTTGGATAGGTTCGAAATTACAAGAGATGAGGTCAAAAAGCACCTATTGGAGCTGGATGTGAGAAAAGCTGTTGGGCCGGATGGAATCTCGCCATGGGTATTGAAAGAGTGTGCAGGAGCACTTTGCTTACCACTCTCCATAGTGTATAGTAAGTCACTGGAAACGGGGGACCTACCAGAAATATGGAAGACTGCTAATGTAGTACCAATATACAAAAAGGGTGACAGACAAGAGGCACTGAACTACAGGCCAGTGTCCTTAACTTGTATACCATGCAAGGTGATGGAGAAGATTGTGAGAAAAAACCTAGTAACACATCTGGAGAGAAGAGACTTCGTGACAACCCATCAACATGGGTTCAGGGAGGGTAAATCTTGCCTTACAGGCTTGATAGAATTCTACGATCAGGTGACAAGAATTAAGCAAGAAAGAGAAGGGTGGGCGGACTGCATTTTTTTGGACTGTCGGAAAGCCTTTGACACAGTACCCCATAAAAGGTTGATGCATAAGCTGGAGAAACAGGCAGGAGTAACAGGTAGGGCGCTCCAGTGGATAAGGGAGTACCTAAGCAATAGGAAGCAGAGAGTTACAGTGAGGGGTGAGACCTCAGACTGGCGTGAAGTCACCAGTGGAGTCCCACAGGGCTCTGTACTTGGACCTATCCTGTTTCTGATATACGTAAATGATCTCCCAGAGGGTATAGACTCATTCCTCTCAATGTTTGCTGACGACGCCAAAATTATGAGAAGGATTAAGACAGAGGAGGACAGCTTGAGACTTCAAGAAGACCTGGACAAGCTGCAGGAATGGTCGAACAAATGGCTGTTAGAGTTTAACCCAAGCAAATGTAATGTAATGAAGATAGGGGTAGGAAGCAGGAGACCAGATACAAGGTATCATTTGGGAGATGAAATACTTCAAGAGTCAGAGAGAGAGAAAGACCTGGGGGTTGATATCACGCCAGACCTGTCCCCTGAAGCTCATATCAAGAGGATAACATCAGCAGCATATGCCAGGTTGGCTAACATAAGAACGGCCTTTAGAAACTTGTGTAAGGAATCTTTCAGAACATTATATACCACATATGTCAGACCAATCCTGGAGTATGCGGCTCCAGCATGGAGTCCCTATCTAGTCAAGCATAAGACTAAACTGGAAAAGGTTCAAAGGTTTGCCACCAGACTAGTACCCGAGCTGAGAGGTATGAGCTACGAGGAGCGACTGCAGGAATTAAACCTCACTTCGTTGGAAGACAGAAGAGTTAGGGGGGACATGATCACCACATTCAAGATTCTCAGGGGAATCGACAGGGTTGATAAAGACAGGCTGTTTAACACAAGGGGCACACGCACTAGGGGACACAGGTGGAAGCTGAGTGCCCAAATGAGCCACAGAGATATTAGAAAGAACTTTTTTAGTGTCAGAGTGGTTGACAAATGGAATGCATTAGGAAGCGATGTGGTGGAGGCTGACTCCATACACAGTTTCAAGTGTAGATATGATAGAGCCCATTAGGCTCAGGAAACTGTACACCTGTTGATTGACGGTTGAGAGGCGGGACCAAAGAGCCAGAGCTCAACCCCCGCAAGCACAACTAGGTGAGTACAACTAGGTGAGTACATACATACATACTGTGACGGTGTTCCCCCCTTCTAATTCTCCCACGCCTGCTGTAAGAGTCATGTCCACTATTCCCAAGCGTTCTCTACATTCCAGGCATCAATTGAACATATGTGGGAGAGAACAGTATTCTCGATGAGCCGAGAAATTTGCGAAAATAGAACATTTTGGCCTGTGGGATAGGCCCTTTAGGGAGCCAATATGGCGCTGGCGAGTCTGTTCTCCCGCCAAAACTGTGTGACGTCAGTGGCGCCAGATTGGTCACCGTCAGCGACGTGGCACTGGGAGCCAATGAAAACCAACTTTGGGAAAAGTGACGTCACATAGGCATGGGGGGTCCGGCCGTGTTGGCGCCGTGGCGATATCAGTCTTTCACGACACGTCCGAGAGGCAGGACGCGCGATCGGTCGTCCTGTCAGAGTGACGGATTTACCAAACTCCGGTGGATGTAAGCGTCTCCAGTTGTTGGCACGCACTCTGTGAGGTCTTCCTGCAACCCAGATGTGGCTCAGATAAGGAATTGACAGAATATTGAGCAACAAGTGCTCAGGGACAGGTGCGTTGCAAGAAGCGGGCCGGGCATCGACGTGTGTCGTCATTGGCGGTTCACCAGTATAAGAGGCAGCTTAGTGGCCGGGCCAACCCACCGTGAGTGAACCGAGTTGACTACCTTGTCAACCAGGTTGAACGTGTGATCGACGATCCTGTCAAGTTTGACAGTAACCCCACCTTCGTGGAACCCTACGAGTCAACAGTTGGATGCAAGCACGTCGAGAAGTCTTCCCAAATACCTAGCGATATATCTAGACGACGAGGGAATTGACAGTGTTGTGAGCTTCAAGTGCTCTGAAGTCGGGTGCTGTGCGTGTGGAGCTTAAGCAGTGTCGTCGGGACGGCTGATAACTTCACAGTGACTTCGTAGTGGTGAGAGGCAGTTCCTCTGGGAGTACAGTGACAAGGACTAATTGGGAAACGTGCGACGACCGCCGAGACGTAGGCTGGCTGCCGTAGTTGGGAGGAAAGTTGACGGCCAGGAGACCGACTTCAACCCTGCGACGTACTGTAGAGGAAGGAGCACGGACCTGCAGTGTACAGAAGCGGCGAGACGCGACATCCTAATGCGTGGGGCTTGTGTTTCTGGATGGTGTACGAGGCGAGAGCCTGGACCAGGAGCTACAACCCAACTGTCATCCTAGGATAGGTGAAGTAGGTGTTTACAGTTACCCTCCCATTTCCCCTTTAGTTAGCTATATATTTCTTGTCAGGATATTTTATATGTCGTGAGTAAGTCTCACTTGAGTCTAAGTCACAGAGTGCACAGTATGTGGTGAGCCTGCCCAGAGCGCTCACAGTATCAGTTTACATATATATCTATGTGTGGGTGTGTGCAAGCACCAAGATTCATCAGAGAATTTACTGTGACTATTATTAATTTACAGTGAGTATTATTATATATATATTGGTAGTAAACCAGATATTGGTGTGTTGATCTCTATAATCTATTGATATAAATGCCTGTGGATTGATCTCTATAATCTATTGATATAAGTGCCCGTGTGTTGATCTTCATGATGTATATATATATATGCCTGAAATTTGATTACTGATTTATATATGACATGACTGTGTACTGAGTAATATCATATACATGAAGTGATTGCCAGTGATATCTCTGTGAGAGAAAGTATAGATATAAAGAAAAGTTCAGTGATCAAGTGAGTGCATTCACAGTAAAATTATTAAGAATAGAGTAATCTTTTGGCACGGTGAAAAGTCACTGTGAGAATATTGTGAATAAGATGTTGATCGTGAGGCCAGTGAAATCATAAGTAAGCCATGTGAATGTTGAATAGTGTTTTGGAAAAAGTTAAATAAACGGGGATCGTGATAGAATTAGAAAACAAGTACTAGTCTTTCTCACGGTCGCGAGGGCCCCGGTCAGCTGAGATCTGACAGGTGACGCGTGGCGCTGCCGGATGTTGCCATATCGGTGCGCTTCAGATTATTCTGCTATGAATTGAGCAGTTGTCATATATTATTCCTGATACATTGATGCATATATATTACTCATGGGGAAACATATATACTCATTTTTTGAGTGAGGGAAACATATATATTACTCATTGCATATATATTACTCATTTTTTGGGGAAACACGTGAGGAACACAAATGCAAACAAGCCTGAATGGTCCCCAGGAATAGATACAACTGAAAACTCACACCCCAGAAGTGACTCGAACCCATACTCCCAGGAGCAACGCAACTGGTATGTACAGGGACGCCTTAAACCACTTGACCATCACGACCGGACATAAGGAAGTGATAGCCGAGGCTATATGAACCACTTCCCTGCCGGCACTCGGATGGTAATCTTGGGCATAGCATTTTATCAAATCACCTCATTTTTGGGGCAACACGTGAGGAACACAAATGCAAACAAGCCTGAATGGTCCCCAGGACTAGATACAACTGAAAACTCACACCCCAGAAGTGACTCGAACCCATACTCCCAGGAGCAACGCAACTGGTATGTACAGGGATGCCTTAAACCACTTGACCATCACGACCGGACATAAGGAAGTGATAGCCGAGGCTATATGAACCACTTCCCGCCGGCACTCGGATGGTAATCTTGGGCATAGCATTTTATCAAATCACCTCATTTTTTGGGGCAACACGTGAGGAACACAAATGCAAACAAGCCTGAATGGTCCCCAGGACTAGATACAACTGAAAACTCACACCCCAGAAGTGACTCGAACCCATACTCCCAGGAGCAACGCAACTGGTATGTACAGGGACGCCTTAAACCACTTGACCATCACGACCGGACATAAGGAAGTGATAGCCGAGGCTATATGAACCACTTCCCCGCCGGCACTCGGATGGTAATCTTGGGCATAGCATTTATCAAATCACCTCATTTTTGGGGCAACACGTGAGGAACACAAATGCAAACAAGCCTGAATGGTCCCCAGGACTAGATACAACTGAAAACTCACACCCCAGAAGTGACTCGAACCCATACTCCCAGGAGCAACGCAACTGGTATGTACAGGGACGCCTTAAACCACTTGACCATCACGACCGGACATAAGGAAGTGATAGCCGAGGCTATATGAACCACTTCCCCGCCGGCACTCGGATGGTAATCTTGGGCATAGCATTTTATCAAATCACCTCATTTTTTGGGGCAACACGTGAGGAACACAAATGCAAACAAGCCTGAATGGTCCCCAGGACTAGATACAACTGAAAACTCACACCCCAGAAGTGACTCGAACCCATACTCCCAGGAGCAACGCAACTGGTATGTACAGGGACGCCTTAAACCACTTGACCATCACGACCGGACATAAGGAAGTGATAGCCGAGGCTATATGAACCACTTCCCCGCCGGCACTCGGATGGTAATCTTGGGCATAGCATTTTATCAAATCACCTCATTTTTTGGGGCAACACGTGAGGAACACAAATGCAAACAAGCCTGAATGGTCCCCAGGACTAGATACAACTGAAAACTCACACCCCAGAAGTGACTCGAACCCATACTCCCAGGAGCAACGCAACTGGTATGTACAGGGACGCCTTAAACCACTTGACCATCACGACCGGACATAAGGAAGTGATAGCCGAGGCTATATGAACCACTTCCCCGCCGGCACTCGGATGGTAATCTTGGGCATAGCATTTTATCAAATCACCTCATTTTTTGGGGCAACACGTGAGGAACACAAATGCAAACAAGCCTGAATGGTCCCCAGGACTAGATACAACTGAAAACTCACACCCCAGAAGTGACTCGAACCCATACTCCCAGGAGCAACGCAACTGGTATGTACAGGGACGCCTTAAACCACTTGACCATCACGACCGGACATAAGGAAGTGATAGCCAAGGCTATATGAACCACTTTCCCGCCGGCACTCGGATGGTAATCTTGGGCATAGCATTTAATCAAATCACCTCATTTTTGGGGGCAACACGTGAGGAACACAAATGCAAACAAGCCTGAATGGTCCCCAGGACTAGATACAACTGAAAACTCACACCCCAGAAGTGACTCGAACCCATACTCCCAGGAGCAACGCAACTGGTATGTACAGGGACGCCTTAAACCACTTGACCATCACGACCGGACATAAGGAAGTGATAGCCGAGGCTATATGATCCACCACTGCGGGGAAGTGGTTCATATAGCCTCGGCTATCACTTCATTTAGATTTAGGTTTGAGCAGCAATATTTGCAAATTTGCCGATGATACAAATTCTGTAGTGAAATAAACACGGAAAAGGCTCGCCATCTCTTTAAGACGATGTAAATACGGTTTTGAATTGGTAAAAGTTTGGCAGATACAGCTTAATGCTGACAAATGTAAGGTTTTGAGGCTAGGTTATGATGGTAGAGTTACAAGATACGAGCTAGATGGTGTTGAGATTGCGAAGTCAGATTGCGACAGGGATCTGGGAGTCATGATTAATTAGAATTTAAAACCAAATTCAATTGGTAAATGTTCGTAATAAGGGAAATAGAACACTGGGATTTATTTATCGAAGCGTTAGTAACAAGACACCTGGTTTGTCTCAGCTATATATATAGCTGCTTCAGCTATATATGACTCTGGGTAGGACCCATTTAAATTATGCAGTTCAGTTTTCGTCGGCGTACTATAGAATGGAAATATTTCACTTTGAAGCGTCCAGCATAGGATGACAACGTTAATCCCCCAAATTAGAAACCTGTCATGTGAAGAAAGATTAACAAAGCTTAAATTACATTCACTGAAAAGGCAGAGTTAGGGATGACTTGATATAGATTTACAAGTGGATGAATGGACATAACAAAGTGGATATTAATACGGTATTAAAAATATCAACACAAGACAGAACATGAAACAATGGGTATAAATTGGATACGCTTAGATTTAGGAAAGACCTGGGGTAAATACTGGTTCGGTAACAGGGATGTTGATTTATGGAACCAATTATCACATAACGTGGTGGAACTGGGGTCCTTTGATTGTTTCAAACGTGGGTTGTATATGTATATGAGTAGGATTGAGTGGTTATAAATTGGAGCTGCAGGTGAAAGCAGGAGTTGTAACTGCTATTTCAAAGATTGCAGAGAAATCCATATTGTGTTCTCTATGGCTCTTGTATACATTGAAGATGGACAGCATTAGTTCCTCATAGTGAGATTAACTCCATAATTTCGACGTCCTCACCACAGTTATGCAGGTCTGTGATTGCCGAAGCATTGACATGATTTCTTACTGGTATTGAAATGCCTTTGTTGCCAACTTCTGCAATTGGGCAGTGGAAATCTTGATATCCTGGGATATTGATACTTCTTTCAGTGCTGGTAAGTGTTTCTTGAAGTAAAAAAATCTATGTTGTCCTTGACAAGCACTGCTATGAGTTTTTGCTCTTTTTTTAATCTTTGCATACTATTTTGCATAATCTTGAGATCGTCGTTATTGGCCATCATTCTGTTATAGATGAATCCATTAGCTCCATGGTTGTTTCTAATGAGCTGATTTCCCCGACGGCTTGTGTCTTCTTTGCTGGAGTGAAGACTGTCATTGGGTGCCAGTTTCGTCACCTAATTCGACTTCTACTTCATCGACCTTTTCAGGTAGGATTTGTTGAAGTGTGGATATGTGTTTTTGGAAGAAATAATAACATTTCCTTCCTTGACTGTGGGTTGGTCTGTTCTAGTGCTTCGAATGCCTTGTCGAGCACCTTGCTGAAGGTCTCTGTTCGGAAAGCAACTTTATTTTATCTTTATTTTATCTTGGTAGGTGAGGAGACTGGGTTGAGTCGTGGTGTCCTTGCTACATCCAGCTACTGGGGCATTTGATGATGAAAGGGTCGTCATTCGAGCTTGGGATGTCTTGGATGCAATAGCAGGTGTATTAAATTAAGACTTGACAATCGACTTGAGAATGGTCCAGAACAGACCTAAACGTCGTCATCCTTTCACCTTCTAGTGTGTGGTCTGATCAACATACTTCAGCCACGTTATTGTGACTGATCGCCTGCAGGTGTATTAGTTTTGCCGTCTGTTATGACCACACATACACTAGTGTAAATATATGGTGTAAGTGTATGTTGCTGTCAAACTATATAGTTACATATGACTTGCTTAGCTTTCTTGTATTAGTAATCTTTTGTGGAATAGCAGAGGCTTATACAACTAGTTCTTGTATATAGTTGCTCATACAACTATATACTTGAGGTATGTGAATTATGGTAATTTAAGTCGTAAACGATCGATCGACAGGTAATTGCTGGAACTCCTCCCATATCCCCCCTGACCCCTTGGTGAACCGTCTCCAGCTAGTATTGCCAGATGTAAATAGAAATGACTCCCTTATGTGTTTAAGACATATTGTTTTATATTCTTGTGTACCTTGAGGTTTATATATCTTGTACTGTATTATGTATATATCTAATTGGGTACAGTATGAACTAAATTTAAATAATTTTGTTTCGAGCTTCTATTTTGCGAAGGAGGATGGTTGGAGTGACTTGCCCTGTTAGCAACAAAGTCGTTCTCGGACGGCATATGACCGTTGGAAACTCACTACTGCCCTGATTTTCCAGAGAGACAGACGTCCATTCCTTGGGTTGTACTGTATATTGCTGTTATTTATTACTAAGTGATATATTATTAGAATAATGCTGTTGTAAGTGGATCAGGTTAAGTAGATATATCAGTTATGTCAGGTGGTAGGTGATTTGGGTAACTGAGGATCGTAGATTATCATTGTGTTGCAGTACGTGACAGATTCCTCGCCCATTATTTATGTATAACACCTCTAACCTGTTACTTGGGTTAGTGTACCACTGCGCCGGATTGGAGCCTGGTGTCAGTTAGTCCTACGTATTAACAGTTACTGATTTTAATAGCTGTATTTAGGCAAAACAAAATAGTATGAACAATGAAACTTTAATTAAATTGAAAACAAATTACGAATAAGACAATTCCTTGGCTATGTACAGTGCAAACTATTAAGATTATAATAGTAAAAAAAAAAAATAAGAACTCTGGTGACGTTACTCTACAAATAAATAAAGACAAAAAACGAATTAACAGGTGCTGAGAATAAAGTGCTGGCTGAGAACATCACTAATAGACAGAGCGTATATCAGTTGGTTGTTTCAGCTTGAGAGCACAGGATATTCTAACTACAATGGCTGATGCAGGCCCAGACATCGGCTATGTAGATGGCGCTGAGGTGCAGTCGTTGATTCACCAATCAGAAGCTGGCAGGCTGGAAGTGGTAGTTGGTGATCGGCGACGATGGAGGGGGAGGAGGAGAGCGAGCATCTGATACGTATGCGCCTGGCAAAGCGTATTTTATTCAATACCTACTACACTTGCTTGTAGTACCTAGATGTTGTAGATGTACTGAAGTAACATGACGATAGGAAAGAGCAGGCCAAATCTCTCTTGAAGGAGATTATCGTAACAGTTGTAAATGGAGAATGTTAGTTCCCAGTGTTTTTACGGTAACCTGTTTATATTTCCCAGTAAACTGGTGTTGTTTTAACCAACCTTTTAGACACTTATTGAAAATTGGCCAGCGATGTGGTGGATCAAGAGGTCATGATACTGCCCTGATCTGTTCGGTTGTTGTTGCCTGTGGGGTAGTGCTTCGGTTTCTCCATTTATTCGAGGTCCTGTTCTTGTTTAGACTGGAAGGAATTAGTACTCTGGTCTGTTGCTAATTTTTATTTTCACTTATTCGGAAAATACAGTTTTTTCATTTATTTTATTAATACTTGCCGATGAGTGGAAAAAAAATCACCAAGGATTGGATCTCGGAGCCAAATCTGACATTATAGGCAGATATAGCATATCCACAGCTAACCCAGATATAATTGCAAACATCAGGAATACGGAAGACCTAGTTGAACGAACTAGGTCGTTGATCCAAAGAAAAAAATCCCCAAGATAACTGTGCAACACTTCCCCGGTTGAAATCAATGCAAACAGGCTCTCAGAATGCCCCAGTCTCCCAACAGCGGAAAGCTGTAAGCACGACAATGTGAAAACAAGACAAGTGCAATGTGACATTTGGCAGATGTCTCTTTACTGACGATATGTTCTCAGACACTAACTCACACACACTAAATAGTGTTATAAATAAAGAATTAAAAAAGTTCACTCATGGATGTCAACCAACAAACTCAAAAAGTCATCGCCATTGTTTCCTACATAATGGATATGCTATATCTGCCTATATAGCTGTGGATATGCTATATCTGCCTATAATGTCAGATTTGGCTCCGAGATCCAATCCTTGGTGATTTTTTTCCACTCATCGGCAAGTATTAATAAAATAAATGAAAAAACTGTATTTCCGAATAAGTGAAAATAAAAATTAGCAACAGACCAGAGTACTAATTCCTTCCAGTCTAAACAAGAACAGGACCTCGAATAAATGGAGAAAACGAAGCACTACCCCACAAGAAAACAACAACAACCGAACAGATAATGCTTCTAACTCTCATTGTATCTTGTGCTACCCACTCTCACTGTACTTTGTGCTACCCACTCCTTCAGTATTTGTGCCTAAGACATGCAACTTCACCATTTCCATTATGAGCTATTGTGAAGGATAACAATAACACATGATAAAGAGTCATTTAGAAAACTTTTATTGGTCGTAAAAGAAACAAAAAGAGACTTGAGAGGAATGCCATGAATGATTGGTAGTGTATTACATGGAGTTCCCTAATACGATAGTTTGCATTCATATTTCATGGGTCCACGTTCCAGTTAGTGAGCCTGTCCAGGTGAAAGTGCCCGAGAATTGTTGATCCATATTCAGAGTCCCAGAGTTGTGGTGATTTGAGGAACGTCTCTGACGTGTCATTGTGGAATGTCTCTGACGTGTCATTGAGGAATGTCTCTGACGTGTCACTGAGGAACGTCTCTGGTGGGTCTCTGAAGAATGTTTATGGTGGGGCTCTGAAAAACGTCTCTGGTAGACTTCTGAAAAACGTCTCTGGTAGACTTCTGAAAAACGTCTCTGGTAGACTTCTGAAAAACGTCTCTGGTAGACTTCTGAAAAACGTCTCTGGTAGACTTCTGAAAAACGTCTCAGGTAGACTTCTGAAAAACGTCTCTGGTAGACTTCTGAAAAACGTCTCTGGTGAGTCCCTGAAGATCGACTCTGGTGACCCTGAAGAACGACTCTGGTGAGTCCCTGAAGAACGACTCTGGTGAGTCCCTGAAGAACGACTCTGGTGAGTCCCTGAAGAACGACTCTGGTGAGTCCCTGAAGAACGACTCTGGTGAGTCCCTGAAGAACGACTCTGGTGTGTCATTGAGGAATGAATCTGGTGTGTCATTGAAGAATGAATCTGGTGAGCCCCTGAAGAATGAATCTGGTGAGCCCCTGAAAAATATCTCTGATGAGTAATTGAAGAACGTCTTTGGTGAGTCCTCGAAGAACGTCTCTGGTGAGTCATTAAGAAATGTCTCAGGTGAGTCTCTGAAGAACCTCTCTGGTGAGTCATTAAGAAATGTGTGTGTTGAGTCAATGAGGAACGTTTCTGATGAGACATTGAGGACCGTTGTGATGAGACATTGAGGAACGTTTCTGATGAGACATTGAGGAACGCTTCTGATGAGACATTGAGGACCGTTTCTGATGAGACATTGAGGAACGCTTCTGATGAGACATTGAGGAACGTCTTTCGTGTGACTTTTGTGAGACACGAGGCATAATTTGTTTGTTTTCAAAATGAGTGAAATTTGAGTCGTCGAGGAAAATCTCAGACGGGTCGTCGAGAGATGACTTAGACGTGTCCTGCAAGTAAAGATGCGAGTTAAATAGGTCGACGAGGTACTGCTCAGCTCTCTCGGTTAAGTCTTGACCAGGCGGCTTAGGTGTGTCATGGAGGCTGAGATTGTAGTCTCGGAGAGGTGGCTCGGGTGTGTCGTTCAGGTAGTTGAGAGGTGGCTTAGGTGTGTTGTTCGAGTTGAGAGGTGGCTCAGGTGCGTCGTTCAGGTTGTTGAGATTGGCGACAAGGAAGTCGCGGAGATATGGCTCAGATATGTGGCTCACCTTGTAGCGAGGTGTGCCGTGTAGGTTCAGATGGGAGGCGAACATGTCGTAGAGACGAGGATCAAGTGTGCCGTTCGGGTAGTCAGGAGGAGGCTCAGGTGTGTCGTGGAGGCTCAGATTGTAGGCAAGAAGGTCGTGCAGATTTGGCTCAGGTGTGTCGTGGAGGTTCAGATTGTAGGCGAGAAGGTCGTGGAGAGGTGGCTGAGGTATGCCGTTAAACTCTTGGCTTGGCGGCCCTGGTTTGTCTTGGAGGTTCAGACTGGAGGCCAGTAGATCGGAGAGATGTGGCTCAAGTGTGACTTTCGAGTCGTCGAAAGGCTGAGGTATCTTGTGCACATAAATGTTTGCAGAATGGAGGATGGGGGGCGTCTGGAGGGAGGCTGGCAGGCCAATTTTGAGACTGGACGAAGACCTCGGCTGCTCAGGTGTTACGTTGTTGTGGTGAGACTCTTCCCTGTTAAACATAGAAAAATTTAAGCAATTTCATAATCTTTTAGTTTGCCTAGTTGTGATAATAATTACATAAAACTCGATTACCAAACACTAAACTATAAATGTAAAAATGAATATATGACTCAGCATGTTGACATTTAGAACAGACCTGCTGAGTGTTCCATACATAATTATGTTGCATGTAATGGCCAATTTCTTGTGTAAACCACAAGAAATTGGTTTACAACTTACATGATGACAGAGAATGTTTTTCGCTTCTTGTTGAATCCATAGTAAGTAACATAGCCATGAGGGAGCTTCCAGAAGCACTGGAAGGTAACATTCTGTAATGTTACTGTCCCTGGTAACATTCGAAGGCATGTGGGAGCTTCCTAATGGAGCGGGCGGAGAGCTGCCCGCTCAGGTTACCTTTTAAACTTACATTTATGGCAGCGGTGTCGCCCTGACAGTCAGGGCGACAAGAATTAAAGAATATGCAGACGCTGTGTTAGGACCTTTATAAACCACAATTTGCAATCATTTGTCTACCCGATGCATGATCGGTCCGGTCCGTAAGACGAGAACTTGACCCAAAGTGAACAGAACACAACTCGCGACAATTGCCTAACTCTTTAATGCTAGATGAATAGCAGAATCAGGAGGAAGAAAACTTAGGAGTCAGAACGACTCCTAATAATTATGATTAGGAACCTAGCCTGAGACGTTAAATTCTTGATTTCAGAATTAACTATTTTTATCAATTATTTTCATGGTTATTGTCTTAAACTTAACAATTCATATATTATTTAGATGACATTCCTTACCACTGCTTTCTTTCCATGGAAGTGTGTTGGTAGCTGCTTGTAGAAGTTGAAGACCGTGGATACATTGATGTGCAATAATTCCTCTGGCGAAGATGACGAATAGCTGCAAAAGTGTTCCTGCCGTTAATTATACACTGGTGACAAGCAAACACGGCTCACACAAATATTTTTTCTTACTAACGAAAAATTGTTTAGGATATACTGAAAAAAATAAATTTGGAATGTACAGCAAAATAACAAAATTACATTTAACTCTCCTACGAATCCGGAGAGACTAAACTCTCGTCAGTCGATGGTCATTATATACAATGTCCGTGTGTAAGGAGAGTGAGGTGACAGTGACGTAATGGAGAAAATGCGGGTTCTCTTCCGGTACATGTATGTTTACAACAATTACGTATTTTAACCAGTAAAATATGGGAAACTGTATACAACTTTTTGGAACACACGAAACTGTTTCCGTTTATATCCATCTAAACTAATACATATATACATACATACATACATACATACATACATACATACATACATACATACATACATAAATACATACAAACATAAATACATACAAACATAAATACATACATACATACATACATACATACATACATACATACATACATACATACATACATATATACATACATATATATACATATATATATATATATATATATATATATTGTTACGGTGCCCTCTCCTATCTCTTTCGTTGCCTGCTATAAGAGTCATATCGACTCTCCCTGCAGGGAGAAACTTACATTATAAGTCTGTAGGTAAGGGGAAAGAGGCGCCCGGATATAAATGAAAGAGTATCCCCTACTGCAGATATGACCTTTTAGAATGGACGCCAAGCCGTGTGCGGATTGGGTGACTCGGGTCACAGGCGACCAATCAGAGCCCGCCGTGACGTCACCGAGTACCCGGGCGGCGCCATGGTCAGATTGGACCTGACAGCGAAGGGGAGAGGACGCTCCTCTGTCAGCTCTCAAGGATTGGAGGTTAAACAGGCCTTTCTCAGTGGATTAGAGCTAGCCATCGCAGCCCACCTGATATATAGGAGACCCCGCGCTTCTGGGAAGCAAAAGGAACCAAGTTGATTGAGCAGAGAAGTGCCAAACTTGGGAAAGATTCGGTGACGACGCTGGGCGGCGACGCTGGATGTGAGGGCCTGGAAGAGGTGTGGCGGGCAGGCATAGCTGTGACCGGGTCACATCCACTGAGGTTGTTAGAGGGACGACACCGTTCCTAGGGCGAGGAGCAACGCCTCGTGGAAGGAACGTGTGGGTGAATATGGTGATAAGCTCAGCGCCCATCGATGGACCAGGATTGGGATAGCTGAACCCCAGGGATTGGAACGGCGAAGACGCGAGGCTTCACGACACCTGAGGACCTGTGGGAACGTTCCTGGATCACCGAGGATCGACTCAGGAAGCATAGGACCCTCACACCATCGAGGGACAGGCGTCGTGAGCCAAGGATTGTTAAGGTAGATCATTTTCCCTCCCATTACCCCTTTATGAGAGTAGGCTAGATAGGCCATTATATTCACTTATATATGTGGAAATAGGATATTAAGGCTTTAGTAGCAGAATAGGCTGCAGGGCAGCTTATGTCCAGGACTGTCAGAGAGGACAGTGTGTGTGGATGGCAGGACAGTGAAGAAGAGGAGCCGACGTGGTGAAGAGGCCCTTCTGTGAGAGAGTGTGTGACTCCTGTCTATCTGCCCAGTTGAAGGAGCCTGGAGAACGTGAGAGAAGAGTTGCTGACAATCTCCAGAGTTATTATTATTATTTTATCATTCTCTTATGTCACTTATATGTGTGATCATGTATTCTATCAGTAAATTCACACATTTTATTATTGTGTTTGAGTGTGCCTCCATTATTATTATTATTATATTTCTCTATTGAGCATACACGAGGGTTATCATAGTACCATTTAGGGGACATCACGTTCCCTATAGAATTTCTCATTGTCTTGGGAGTAGCAACACACTGGCAACAAACAATATAATAATACACCCACTGAACTGCATTGCTGGGGTGCAGATATAATAACCCAGCTGGCGACCTTGTTGAGGAAAAGATAGAGAAGACAGGCGGGAAAGGAGTTCCTGCAACCTCTTTGTCCGGCAGGCAAGACTCAGGGAGGTCATTGTTACAAAGTAAGCCCGAGTCTTCCTTCACTCCTCCACGGGTCTAGGCCGGAATTGCTGATAGCAGTTTCCCCGTGGTTGACTGAAGGGCTTCCAGGGTGAGTCAGTGGCACCCCTTCAGTGGTGGAAGCAAAGACCTGCGGAGGTGGGCATTGCTGGTCCTCTCCTGTGGGACCAAGGAGACTCCGGTGAATCCCGGGAGTCGGAGGGGCTGAGTATTCGGCCTTTCGAGCCCCTAGCAGCCGAGTGCTAGCAGAGCCCCGGCCCACCCCCCGTGACAGAGAACTGGCGACCTTGCCAGGATTCGAACCACAGTAGCCAAGAACTGGAGACTTCGCCAGGAAGGGTGGATCAAGCTACAGTGTTGCCAAGGTGTATTGATCAAGCTACAGTGTTGCCCAAGATTTCGAGACAGTGTTGCCAGGGTACTAATACAGTGTGGCCAGTGAATTCAGGGGTACTGTTACTTAACCAGCTAAGGGACTGAGACGGTGAAATTAGTACCTACTAACTTGTCTGTGCTGTCGTGTATGCTCGACGATATAGAGATGGAGGAGGATAAAGTAAAGAAATTTGTTGACACAAGGGACGAAAGCATTTTGGAAGAGTGTACCAAGGCCCAACTCCAACAAGTGGCAAACCACTTTGGGATCAGGTTGAGGACGACTAAGGTCGCGGAGCGAAGGATAGAGATCATGGCACAGCTCACAGCTCGAGAGGAGGCGACGGGAGAGGAGCCATCTCGAAGAGAGCCGTCCCGAGAAGAGCCGTCCCAAGGTGAACCGTCCCGACTGGACCCACCCCAAGCGCCTACCAGTGTGGAAGGAATTCACAGTGAACATGGGAGCAGTGGAAGGTCCAGCTGTAGTAAGAGGAGCCTGCAACTGGAAATAATGAAGATGCAACTGGAAGCCCAGCTGAGACGAGAGGAAAGAGAAGCGCAAATGCAGCGAGAGGAAAGGGAAGCGCAAATGCAGCGAGAGGAAAGAGAAGCGCAAATGCAGCGAAATGAGCAAGAAGCACGGCTGCGGCGAGAAGAAGGAGAGAGACAACTGCGACTGGAGGAGATAAAGGCAAGGAAAGAAGTAGAATTGCGTCGCGTTGAGCGTGGTCTGCCCACACTACCTGCACGGCGGGATGACTTCAAGGTAAGGGAGCGTGACTTACCTACGTTCGAACCTCAAGAAGCCGAGGCGTTCTTCGAACACTTTGAACGGATAGCAACTCTGAAGGAGTGGCCAGAAGATGATTGGGCTGCTCTGGTCCAGGGCAGGTTGACTGGTGAGGCCCGGGAGGCCTACAACATGCTGGACCTAGAAGAGTGTGCTAATTACGACGCAATTAAGAATGCGGTGCTCCACTCATTCCGGCTGACTCCGGAGATGTACCGGAAGCGGTTCAGAGAGTGTACAAGAGCGTCGGGAAAGTCTTACGCCGAGACCGCCAGGGATATGGAACGGAAGTTCCTACGGTGGTTGAAGGCGGAGGAAGCGGAGTCGGCGGATGACATCAAACGACTGATAGTGATGGAGAAGTTTATGTCAGTGCTCCATCCAGAGTTGCGAGTAAGGGTGAGAGAAGCAGGTATTAAGGACCTAAAGGCTGCAGCGGACCGAGCCGACATGCTGGAAGAGGCACTACATCTCAGGAGGGAGGGGCCGCCCAGACACTCGCCTTACCCCAGGTCGGGAGGGAACTTTAGGAGTTCAGGAGGAGCGAGGACGGGTGGGGACTCTCCCAAGAGTAGTGTGCCCGATGAGGTAACCCGGTTCAAGAGCTCAAGGGACGCGGGAAGGAAGCCCCAAGCTGTGAGCAGTGGACCTAGCTCGGGAGCGAGTGCCGCTGCCCGGGAACCGACGACGGGGAGTCCTAGGAGGACCCAGGGAACCTCTACCGTTGGTGCTACCAGGGTGACTAGTAGAGGGTCGCCCAGGAGAGGTGGTCGGTGTTACAACTGTGGGGGACGAGGACACTTCGCAAGGGAGTGCGGTCGCCCAGGCACGGTGGGAACGTGGCTTTCGCGAGGATAGGAAGCGAAGAAGCCAACGATAATTCAGGTGATATGCCAGTGATAAGGGAGAAGAGGATTCACCCCTTTGTGTGTGAGGGGACGGTGAAGATAAGAGGAGCTGATCCTGTGCCAGCAAGGATGCTGAGGGACACTGGATCCGATTTCACCCTTGTTAGTGAATCCCTCTTCCCCGAGGACTACAGACGTTCCAGTACAGGGGAAGCCCTGATAAGGACGTTGGGGGGACAAGTGAGGATGCCCCTTCATAAGGTGACTCTTAATTCAGACTATGGTTGTCAGACTCTTGTAGTAGGGGTCTGTGCTCTACTGCCCAGGATGGAAGCTCAGGTGATCCTAGGGAACGACTCCTGTGGGGGATGTGTTCTCCCGAATTTGATTAAAGGTGAGGAGTGTATAGAACCCTATCAACGGAGCAGCAGGACGGGCGCCAGCAGTGGCGAAACGGAAATTGCGAGAGTGGCATTTCCGGTATGCGCGGTGACGTCGGGACGAGACGTGAGGGAAGATGATGTGAGCGGATCCAGTCACGCCGAAGAGAACATGCCGGGTGACCTGGGGCTCGATCATTTGTTCCGAGAGGGGGCCAGAGGACAAGCGACAGGTGAGGAAGGGTCGGATAGGAGTGTCCAAGTTACTCTCACCAGTCCTCTAGGCATTGACCGCACCCGTCTAGGTGAGCTGCAAAGGGAAGAGTTTCCTGAGTTGGTACGGGAGGCTGAAGGAGGTCTCGCCGGACCCGAGTCACCAACTCACTTCTTCGTGGAGAAGGGAGTGTTAATGAGGCAGTGGAGACCGGTTAGGGAAGAAGCGGGTGATGATGTGCTGAGAGTGAGGCGTCAGGTGGTGATGCCGGCGCGGTACAGAAACGCGGTACTGAAGCTTGCACACTCAGTGGATCCCGCGGGTCACTTGGGAGTGACCAAGACTTTAAGCAGGCTTCGGGAACATTTTTATTGGCCGGGCATGGACGCGGATGTAAGAAGAATTTGCAAGACGTGTTTCCCGTGCCAGAGAGCGGGGAAGAACGTCCCTGCCATCCCGAAAGCACCTTTGGTTCCAGTTCCGGCGTTCGGCCAGGCGTTTGAACGCCTAATAATCGACGTCGTGGGACCACTACCTAAGACCAGAAAAGGGAATAATTACTTATTGACTATCATGTGTGCTTCGACGAGATTTCCAGAGGCGATCCCAGTGCGGAAGGTGACATCGAGATGCGTCATGGGACACCTTCAGCGGTTCTTTGCTTGGGTAGGTGTGCCCAAGAAGATCCAGTCCGACTGTGGAAGCGTTTTCCAGTCGAAGTGGTTTAGGCAAGCTATGGCGAGCTGGGGAATAGCCCAACTACGATCGTCTCCTTATAGACCTCAATCGCAGGGAGCGATTGAGAGGTTCCATTCCACTCTGAAGACCATCTTAAGGGTGTATTGTGCAGAACAGGAGCGGAATGGGATGAGGCTGTCTGTCCAGCCCTGTTTGCGATCCGAGATGCTATTGTTGAGTCTCTGGGATTCTCTCCATTCCAGCTAGTGTTTGGACACGAGGTAAGGAGCCCGTTATCGATGCTGAAGGAGCAGTTGACGGCGGGGAAAACATTAGTGACAGTGGAAGAGTATGTGCGGAGATTCCACGAACGGTTGAAAACGGCGAAGGAGCTGGCTGCTGATCACCTGAAGACAGCTCAAGAGAAGATGTCGATCTGGTACGACAAGAAGGCTGTCCCGAGGGAGTTCGAGGCAGGAGCCAGAGTGATGATGTTGCTACCTGGGAGAGGTAGAGTGACGGAATCACGCTTTGGTGGTCCATACTCGGTTGTTCGCCGTGTGGGTCCTGTAAGTTATGAGATCAGTAAGCCGAATCGCCCTAACAAGACACAGGTATGTCATATCAATCGTTTGAAGCCATACTTCCCAGAGGAGCAAGAGAGTTCGGGAGTGAAGGGAGCAACACCGTCCCAGGAAGGGAAATCGGCTCTGTGTATGGAGATGAGCCAAGTGTTGCCAGCAGAGGAAAGAAAGTGGGCCCGTGCCGATGGTACACGCCTGTCAAACACAGAGAGTTTGGTACATCTAGAAGAGAGGCTGCGTCATCTGGATAAAGGGAAAAGGAGAGATCTAGTGACGCTGATACGAGGGAACAAGTCGCTCTTCACGGATGTGCCCCGACGGCACAAGAGTGTGGTGCACGAAGTGGACGTGCGCGGAGGAAAGCCAATCAAGCAGAGCGCTTATCGGGTGAGTCCTGAAAAGAGGAAGATCATGCGACAGGAGGTGGAATATTTGCTAGCGAATGATCTCGCTGAGCCCAGCAATGGTGAGTGGAGCTCGCCCTGTGTGCTGGTCAAGAAGAGTGATGGATCCTATCGTTTTTGCACCGACTATCGCAAAGTGAATTCCATAACCGTGTCGGATTCTCACCCGATGCCCCGAATAAGTGATTGCGTCGACCAAGTGGGAAACGCAAGGTTTGTTACCAAGGTCGATCTGCTGAAAGGATACTATCAAATCCCTTTGTCTCCGAGTGCGAGAAAGATCTCAGCGTTTGCTACTCCAGACGGATTGTACCAGTATAAGGTACTTCCGTTTGGTATGAAGAACAGCGGAAGTTGTTTTCAGAGGATGATGAACGAAGTGCTAAGAGGGATGGACGGTTGCGCCGTGTATATAGACGATATTGTGGTGTACGCCGATAGCTGGAAACAACACATGAGTCGACTGACGGAGTTATTCCAACGGTTGGAAGAAGCGAACCTGACGGTAAATCTGGCCAAGAGCGAATTCGGTAAGGCCCGATTAGAATACTTAGGTTTCATCGTGGGTCAAGGGAAGGTGACTCCGGTAGACCATAAAGTGAAGGCAATCAGAGAATATCCGAATCCCAGGACGAGAAAAGAATTGTTACGATATTTAGGGATGATCGGATACTACAGAGGATTTTGCAAGAACTTCTCGACAGTGGCACACCCTCTGACTGAATTGCTATCTAAGAACGTTAGATGGAGGTGGGGGGAAGCATGCCAGGAGTCCTTCGAGAAGACCAAGCAGTTATTAACCGAAGCGCCAGTGCTGATTTCGCCCGACTTCGAGTCGAACTTTATCTTGTACGTCGACGCTAGCGACGTGGGGATTGGAGCCATGTTAGCTCAAGAGAGGGACGGAGTTCACCGTCCAGTAGCATTCTACTCAAAGAAATTCGAAAAGTACCAGAGGGCTTATAGTACAGTGGAAAAGGAAGCCCTAGCCCTGATCCTGGCACTGAAACATTTCGACGTCTATGTGGGTGGAGGTACTAGACCGGTGCAAGTGTTCACCGATCATAACCCCTTGACGTTCGTGCACAGGATGAAGAACACGAACCAAAGGCTGACAAGATGGGCCCTACTATTACAAGAGTACTGGCTAGAAATCAGGCACATTAAAGGAAGGGAGAATGTGGTAGCAGATGCCCTCTCCCGGATTCACTAACCGATATGACTCTTATTTTAAGGGGAGGGGTATGTTACGGTGCCCTCTCCTATCTCTTTCGTTGCCTGCTATAAGAGTCATATCGACTCTTCGTTGCCTGCTATAAGAGTCATATCGACTCTCCCTGCAGGGAGAAACTTACATTATAAGTCTGTAGGTAAGGGGAAAGAGGCGCCCGGATATAAATGAAAGAGTATCCCCTACTGCAGATATGACCTTTTAGAATGGACGCCAAGCCGTGTGCGGATTGGGTGACTCGGGTCACAGGCGACCAATCAGAGCCCGCCGTGACGTCACCGAGTACCCGGGCGGCGCCATGGTCAGATTGGACCTGACAGCGAAGGGGAGAGGACGCTCCTCTGTCAGCTCTCAAGGATTGGAGGTTAAACAGGCCTTTCTCAGTGGATTAGAGCTAGCCATCGCAGCCCACCTGATATATAGGAGACCCCGCGCTTCTGGGAAGCAAAAGGAACCAAGTTGATTGAGCAGAGAAGTGCCAAACTTGGGAAAGATTCGGTGACGACGCTGGGCGGCGACGCTGGATGTGAGGGCCTGGAAGAGGTGTGGCGGGCAGGCATAGCTGTGACCGGGTCACATCCACTGAGGTTGTTAGAGGGACGACACCGTTCCTAGGGCGAGGAGCAACGCCTCGTGGAAGGAACGTGTGGGTGAATATGGTGATAAGCTCAGCGCCCATCGATGGACCAGGATTGGGATAGCTGAACCCCAGGGATTGGAACGGCGAAGACGCGAGGCTTCACAACACCTGAGGACCTGTGGGAACGTTCCTGGATCACCGAGGATCGACTCAGGAAGCATAGGACCCTCACACCATCGAGGGACAGGCGTCGTGAGCCAAGGATTGTTAAGGTAGATCATTTTCCCTCCCATTACCCCTTTATGAGAGTAGGCTAGATAGGCCATTATATTCACTTATATATGTGGAAATAGGATATTAAGGCTTTAGTAGCAGAATAGGCTGCAGGGCAGCTTATGTCCAGGACTGTCAGAGAGGACAGTGTGTGTGGATGGCAGGACAGTGAAGAAGAGGAGCCGACGTGGTGAAGAGGCCCTTCTGTGAGAGAGTGTGTGACTCCTGTCTATCTGCCCAGTTGAAGGAGCCTGGAGAACGTGAGAGAAGAGTTGCTGACAATCTCCAGAGTTATTATTATTATTTTATCATTCTCTTATGTCACTTATATGTGTGATCATGTATTCTATCAGTAAATTCACACATTTTATTATTGTGTTTGAGTGTGCCTCCATTATTATTATTATTATATTTCTCTATTGAGCATACACGAGGGTTATCATAGTACCATTTAGGGGACATCACGTTCCCTATAGAATTTCTCATGGTCTTGGGAGTAGCAACACACTGGCAACAAACAATATAATAATACACCCACTGAACTGCATTGCTGGGGTGCAGATATAATAACCCAGCTGGCGACCTTGTTGAGGAAAGGATAGAGAAGACAGGCGGGAAAGGAGTTCCTGCAGCCTCTTTGTCCGGCAGGCAAGACTCAGGGAGGTCATTGTTACAAAGTAAGCCCGAGTCTTCCTTCACTCCTCCACGGGTCTAGGCCGGAATTGCTGATAGCAGTTTCCCCGTGGTTGACTGAAGGGCTTCCAGGGTGAGTCAGTGGCACCCCTTCAGTGGTGGAAGCAAAGACCTGCGGAGGTGGGCATTGCTGGTCCTCTCCTGTGGGACCAAGGAGACTCCGTGAATCCCGGGAGTCGGAGGGGCTGAGTATTCGGCCTTTCGAGCCCCTAGCAGCCGAGTGCTAACAGAGCCCCGGCCCACCCCCCGTGACAGAGAACTGGTCTAGAACACTGTAACACGATTCGTGAACACTGTAACACGAATCACCCGTGTTACAGTGTTCAGTCTCGTGCGTGTGTGTGTGTTGGGGTCTAGGCCAGGAGCAAGGTACAGCAACCGGTTATGGTGTTCAGCCTCATGTGTGTGTTGGGGTCTAGGCCAGGAGCAAGGTACAGCAACCGGTTATGGTGTTCAGCCTCGTGTGTGTGTTGGGGTCTAGGCCAGGGGCCAGGTACAGCAACCGGTTATGGTGTTCAGCCTCGTGTGTGTGTTGGGGTCTAGGCCAGGGGCCAGGTACAGTAACCGGTTATGGTGTTCAGCCTCGTGTGTATGTTGGGGTCTAGGACAGGGGCCAGGTACAGCAACCGGTTATGGTGTTCAGCCTCGTGTGTGTGTTGGGTCTAGGCCAGGAGCAAGGTACAGCAACCGGTTATGGTGTTCAGCCTCATGTGTGTGTGTGTGTTTACTTACTTAATTGTAATTACCTAATTGTGATTTCGGGGGATGAGCTCTGGCTCTTTGGTCCCGCCTCTCAACTGTCAATCAACTAATGTTCAGGTTCGTGAGCCTACTGGGCTCTATCATCATTTACACTTAAAAATGTGTATGGAGTCAGCCTCCACCACATCACTTCCTAATGCATTCCATTTGTCTACTACTCTGACACTAAAAAAATGTTTCTAACGTCTCTATGGCTCATTTTGGACACTCTATTTCCACCTGTGTCCCCTACTGCGTGTGCCCCTTGTAGTAAATAATCTGTCTTTATCTACCCCATCGATTCCACTGAGAATCTTGTATGTGGTAATCATGTCCCCTCTAACACTTCTGTCTCCCAGTGATGTGAGGTTTAATTCCCATAGTCTCTCCTCGTAGCTGCCTCATGACCCACATGAGGCAGCTGGACCCACACGAGGCAGCTACTATTAACCCAGACGAGGCAGCTACTATTGACCCATATGAGGCAGCTACTATTGACCCACACGAGGAAGCTACTATTGACCCACACCAGGCAGCTACTATTGACCCATAAGAGGGAGCTACTATTGACCCACAAGAGGCAGCTACTATTGACCCACAAGAGGCAGCTACTATTAACACACACGAGGCAGCTACTATTAACACACACGAGGCAGCTACTATTAACACACACGAGGCAGCTACTATTGACCCACGCGAGGAAGCTACTATTGACCCACACGAGGCAGCTGCTATTGACCAACACCAGACAGCTACTATTGACCCACACGAGGCAGCTGCTATTGACCCACACGAGGCAGCTACTACTGACCCACACGAGGCAGCTACTTTTGACCCACACCAGACAGCTACTATTGACCCACACGAGGCAGCTACTACTGACCCACTAGAGGCAGCTACTATTGACCCACAGGAGGCAGCTACTATTGACCCACGCGACGAAGCTACTATTGACCCACACGAGGCAGCTGATATTGACCCACACGAGGCAGCTACTTTTGACCTACACCAGACAGCTACTATTGACCCACACGAGGCAGCTACTATTGACCCACACGAGGCAGCTACTATTGACCCACACGAGACAGCTACTATTGACCCACACGAGACAGCTACTACTGACCCACGCGAGGCAGCTAACATTGTCCCACACGAGGCAGCTACTATTGACCCATAAGAAGGAGCTACTATTGACCCACACGAGGCAGCTACTATTGGCCCACGTGAGGCAGCTACTATTGACCCACAAGAGGCAGCTACTATTGACCCACACGAGGCAGCTACTATTGACCCACACGAGGCAGTTACTATTGACCCACATGAGGCAGCTACTATTGACCCACACGAGGCAGCTACTATTGACCCACAAGAGGCAGCCACTATTGACCCACACGAGGCAGCTACTATTGACCCACACGAGGCAGCTACTATTGACCCACACGAGGCAGCTACTATTGACCCACAAGAGGCAGCTACTATTGACCCACACGAGGCAGCTACTATTGACCCACAAGAGGCAGCTACTATTGACCCACACGAGGCAGCTACTATTGACCCACACGAGGCAGCTACTATTGACCCACACGAGGCAGCTACTACCCAACATGAGGCAGCTACTATTGACCACACGAGGCAGCTACTATTGACCCACAAGAGGCAGCTACTATTGACCCACACGAGGCAGCTACTATTGACCCACACGAGGCAGCTACTATTGACCCACACGAGGCAGCTACTATTGACCCACACGAGGCAGCCACTATTGACCCACACGAGGCAGCCACTATTGACTCAAAAGAGGCAGCTACTAGTGACCCACACGAGGCAGCTACTATTGACCCACAAGAGGCAGCTACTATTGACCCACAAGAGGCAGCTACTATTGACCCACACGAGGCAGCTACTATTGACCCACACGAGGCAGCTACAATTGGCCCACGTGAGGCAGCTACTATTGACCCACAAGAGGCAGCTACTATTGACCCACACGAGGCAGCTACTATTGACCCACACGAGGCAGCCACTATTGACCCACACGAGGCAGCCACTATTGACCCACAAGAGGCAGCTACTATTGACCCACACGAGGCAGCTACTATTGACCCACACGAAGCAGCTACTATTGACCCACACGAGGCAGCTACTATTGACCCACAAGAGGCAGCAACTATTGACCCACACGAGGCAGCTACTATTGACCCACACGAGGCAGTTACTATTGACCCACATGAGGCAGCTACTATTGACCAACACGAGGCAGCTACTATTGACCCACAAGAGGCAGCTACTATTGACCCACACGAGGCAGCTACTATTGACCCACACGAGGCAGCTACTATTGACCCACACGAGGCAGCTACTATTGACCCACAGAGGCAGCTACTATTGACCCACACGAGGCAGCTACTATTGACCCACACGAGGCAGCTACTATTGACCCACACGAGGCAGCTACTATTGACCCACACGAGGCAGCTACTATTGACCACACGAGGCAGCTACTATTGACCCACACGAGGCAGCTACTATTGACCCACACGAGGCAGCTACTATTGACCCACACGAGGCAGCTACTATTGACCCACACGAGGCAGCTACTATTGACCCACACGAGGCAGCTACTATTGACCCACACGAGGCAGCTACTATTGACCCACACGAGGCAGCTACTATTGACCCACACGAGGCAGCTACTATTGACCCACACGAGGCAGCTACTATTGACCCACACGAGGCAGCTACTATTGACCCACACGAGGCAGCTACTATTGACCCACACGAGGCAGCTACTATTGACCCACACGAGGCAGCTACTATTGACCCACACGAGGCAGCTACTATTGACCCACACGAGGCAGCTACTATTGACCCACACGAGGCAGCTACTATTGACCCACACGAGGCAGCTACTATTGACCCACACGAGGCAGCTACTATTGACCCACACGAGGCAGCTACTATTGACCCACACGAGGCAGCTACTATTGACCCACACGAGGCAGCTACTATTGACCCACACGAGGCAGCTACTATTGACCCACACGAGGCAGCTACTATTGACCCACACGAGGCAGCTACTATTGACCCACACGAGGCAGCTACTATTGACCCACACGAGGCAGCTACTATTGACCCACACGAGGCAGCTACTATTGACCCACACGAGGCAGCTACTATTGACCCACACGAGGCAGCTACTATTGACCCACACGAGGCAGCTACTATTGACCCACACGAGGCAGCTACTATTGACCCACACGAGGCAGCTACTATTGACCCACACGAGGCAGCTACTATTGACCCACACGAGGCAGCTACTATTGACCCACACGAGGCAGCTACTATTGACCCACACGAGGCAGCTACTATTGACCCACACGAGGCAGCTACTATTGACCCACACGAGGCAGCTACTATTGACCCACACGAGGCAGCTACTATTGACCCACACGAGGCAGCTACTATTGACCCACACGAGGCAGCTACTATTGACCCACACGAGGCAGCTACTATTGACCCACACGAGGCAGCTACTATTGACCCACACGAGGCAGCTACTATTGACCCACACGAGGCAGCTACTATTGACCCACACGAGGCAGCTACTATTGACCCACACGAGGCAGCTACTATTGACCCACACGAGGCAGCTACTATTGACCCACACGAGGCAGCTACTATTGACCCACACGAGGCAGCTACTATTGACCCACACGAGGCAGCTACTATTGACCCACACGAGGCAGCTACTATTGACCCACACGAGGCAGCTACTATTGACCCACACGAGGCAGCTACTATTGACCCACACGAGGCAGCTACTATTGACCCACACGAGGCAGCTACTATTGACCCACACGAGGCAGCTACTATTGACCCACACGAGGCAGCTACTATTGACCCACACGAGGCAGCTACTATTGACCCACACGAGGCAGCTACTATTGACCCACACGAGGCAGCTACTATTGACCCACACGAGGCAGCTACTATTGACCCACACGAGGCAGCTACTATTGACCCACACGAGGCAGCTACTATTGACCCACACGAGGCAGCTACTATTGACCCACACGAGGCAGCTACTATTGACCCACACGAGGCAGCTACTATTGACCCACACGAGGCAGCTACTATTGACCCACACGAGGCAGCTACTATTGACCCACACGAGGCAGCTACTATTGACCCACACGAGGCAGCTACTATTGACCCACACGAGGCAGCTACTATTGACCCACACGAGGCAGCTACTATTGACCCACACGAGGCAGCTACTATTGACCCACACGAGGCAGCTACTATTGACCCACACGAGGCAGCTACTATTGACCCACACGAGGCAGCTACTATTGACCCACACGAGGCAGCTACTATTGACCCACACGAGGCAGCTACTATTGACCCACACGAGGCAGCTACTATTGACCCACACGAGGCAGCTACTATTGACCCACACGAGGCAGCTACTATTGACCCACACGAGGCAGCTACTATTGACCCACACGAGGCAGCTACTATTGACCCACACGAGGCAGCTACTATTGACCCACACGAGGCAGCTACTATTGACCCACACGAGGCAGCTACTATTGACCCACACGAGGCAGCTACTATTGACCCACACGAGGCAGCTACTATTGACCCACACGAGGCAGCTACTATTGACCCACACGAGGCAGCTACTATTGACCCACACGAGGCAGCTACTATTGACCCACACGAGGCAGCTACTATTGACCCACACGAGGCAGCTACTATTGACCCACACGAGGCAGCTACTATTGACCCACACGAGGCAGCTACTATTGACCCACACGAGGCAGCTACTATTGACCCACACGAGGCAGCTACTATTGACCCACACGAGGCAGCTACTATTGACCCACACGAGGCAGCTACTATTGACCCACACGAGGCAGCTACTATTGACCCACACGAGGCAGCTACTATTGACCCACACGAGGCAGCTACTATTGACCCACACGAGGCAGCTACTATTGACCCACACGAGGCAGCTACTATTGACCCACACGAGGCAGCTACTATTGACCCACACGAGGCAGCTACTATTGACCCACACGAGGCAGCTACTATTGACCCACACGAGGCAGCTACTATTGACCCACACGAGGCAGCTACTATTGACCCACACGAGGCAGCTACTATTGACCCACACGAGGCAGCTACTATTGACCCACACGAGGCAGCTACTATTGACCCACACGAGGCAGCTACTATTGACCCACACGAGGCAGCTACTATTGACCCACACGAGGCAGCTACTATTGACCCACACGAGGCAGCTACTATTGACCCACACGAGGCAGCTACTATTGACCCACACGAGGCAGCTACTATTGACCCACACGAGGCAGCTACTATTGACCCACACGAGGCAGCTACTATTGACCCACACGAGGCAGCTACTATTGACCCACACGAGGCAGCTACTATTGACCCACACGAGGCAGCTACTATTGACCCACACGAGGCAGCTACTATTGACCCACACGAGGCAGCTACTATTGACCCACACGAGGCAGCTACTATTGACCCACACGAGGCAGCTACTATTGACCCACACGAGGCAGCTACTATTGACCCACACGAGGCAGCTACTATTGACCCACACGAGGCAGCTACTATTGACCCACACGAGGCAGCTACTATTGACCCACACGAGGCAGCTACTATTGACCCACACGAGGCAGCTACTATTGACCCACACGAGGCAGCTACTATTGACCCACACGAGGCAGCTACTATTGACCCACACGAGGCAGCTACTATTGACCCACACGAGGCAGCTACTATTGACCCACACGAGGCAGCTACTATTGACCCACACGAGGCAGCTACTATTGACCCACACGAGGCAGCTACTATTGACCCACACGAGGCAGCTACTATTGACCCACACGAGGCAGCTACTATTGACCCACACGAGGCAGCTACTATTGACCCACACGAGGCAGCTACTATTGACCCACACGAGGCAGCTACTATTGACCCACACGAGGCAGCTACTATTGACCCACACGAGGCAGCTACTATTGACCCACACGAGGCAGCTACTATTGACCCACACGAGGCAGCTACTATTGACCCACACGAGGCAGCTACTATTGACCCACACGAGGCAGCTACTATTGACCCACACGAGGCAGCTACTATTGACCCACACGAGGCAGCTACTATTGACCCACACGAGGCAGCTACTATTGACCCACACGAGGCAGCTACTATTGACCCACACGAGGCAGCTACTATTGACCCACACGAGGCAGCTACTATTGACCCACACGAGGCAGCTACTATTGACCCACACGAGGCAGCTACTATTGACCCACACGAGGCAGCTACTATTGACCCACACGAGGCAGCTACTATTGACCCACACGAGGCAGCTACTATTGACCCACACGAGGCAGCTACTATTGACCCACACGAGGCAGCTACTATTGACCCACACGAGGCAGCTACTATTGACCCACACGAGGCAGCTACTATTGACCCACACGAGGCAGCTACTATTGACCCACACGAGGCAGCTACTATTGACCCACACGAGGCAGCTACTATTGACCCACACGAGGCAGCTACTATTGACCCACACGAGGCAGCTACTATTGACCCACACGAGGCAGCTACTATTGACCCACACGAGGCAGCTACTATTGACCCACACGAGGCAGCTACTATTGACCCACACGAGGCAGCTACTATTGACCCACACGAGGCAGCTACTATTGACCCACACGAGGCAGCTACTATTGACCCACACGAGGCAGCTACTATTGACCCACACGAGGCAGCTACTATTGACCCACACGAGGCAGCTACTATTGACCCACACGAGGCAGCTACTATTGACCCACACGAGGCAGCTACTATTGACCCACACGAGGCAGCTACTATTGACCCACACGAGGCAGCTACTATTGACCCACACGAGGCAGCTACTATTGACCCACACGAGGCAGCTACTATTGACCCACACGAGGCAGCTACTATTGACCCACACGAGGCAGCTACTATTGACCCACACGAGGCAGCTACTATTGACCCACACGAGGCAGCTACTATTGACCCACACGAGGCAGCTACTATTGACCCACACGAGGCAGCTACTATTGACCCACACGAGGCAGCTACTATTGACCCACACGAGGCAGCTACTATTGACCCACACGAGGCAGCTACTATTGACCCACACGAGGCAGCTACTATTGACCCACACGAGGCAGCTACTATTGACCCACACGAGGCAGCTACTATTGACCCACACGAGGCAGCTACTATTGACCCACACGAGGCAGCTACTATTGACCCACACGAGGCAGCTACTATTGACCCACACGAGGCAGCTACTATTGACCCACACGAGGCAGCTACTATTGACCCACACGAGGCAGCTACTATTGACCCACACGAGGCAGCTACTATTGACCCACACGAGGCAGCTACTATTGACCCACACGAGGCAGCTACTATTGACCCACACGAGGCAGCTACTATTGACCCACACGAGGCAGCTACTATTGACCCACACGAGGCAGCTACTATTGACCCACACGAGGCAGCTACTATTGACCCACACGAGGCAGCTACTATTGACCCACACGAGGCAGCTACTATTGACCCACACGAGGCAGCTACTATTGACCCACACGAGGCAGCTACTATTGACCCACACGAGGCAGCTACTATTGACCCACACGAGGCAGCTACTATTGACCCACACGAGGCAGCTACTATTGACCCACACGAGGCAGCTACTATTGACCCACACGAGGCAGCTACTATTGACCCACACGAGGCAGCTACTATTGACCCACACGAGGCAGCTACTATTGACCCACACGAGGCAGCTACTATTGACCCACACGAGGCAGCTACTATTGACCCACACGAGGCAGCTACTATTGACCCACACGAGGCAGCTACTATTGACCCACACGAGGCAGCTACTATTGACCCACACGAGGCAGCTACTATTGACCCACACGAGGCAGCTACTATTGACCCACACGAGGCAGCTACTATTGACCCACACGAGGCAGCTACTATTGACCCACACGAGGCAGCTACTATTGACCCACACGAGGCAGCTACTATTGACCCACACGAGGCAGCTACTATTGACCCACACGAGGCAGCTACTATTGACCCACACGAGGCAGCTACTATTGACCCACACGAGGCAGCTACTATTGACCCACACGAGGCAGCTACTATTGACCCACACGAGGCAGCTACTATTGACCCACACGAGGCAGCTACTATTGACCCACACGAGGCAGCTACTATTGACCCACACGAGGCAGCTACTATTGACCCACACGAGGCAGCTACTATTGACCCACACGAGGCAGCTACTATTGACCCACACGAGGCAGCTACTATTGACCCACACGAGGCAGCTACTATTGACCCACACGAGGCAGCTACTATTGACCCACACGAGGCAGCTACTATTGACCCACACGAGGCAGCTACTATTGACCCACACGAGGCAGCTACTATTGACCCACACGAGGCAGCTACTATTGACCCACACGAGGCAGCTACTATTGACCCACACGAGGCAGCTACTATTGACCCACACGAGGCAGCTACTATTGACCCACACGAGGCAGCTACTATTGACCCACACGAGGCAGCTACTATTGACCCACACGAGGCAGCTACTATTGACCCACACGAGGCAGCTACTATTGACCCACACGAGGCAGCTACTATTGACCCACACGAGGCAGCTACTATTGACCCACACGAGGCAGCTACTATTGACCCACACGAGGCAGCTACTATTGACCCACACGAGGCAGCTACTATTGACCCACACGAGGCAGCTACTATTGACCCACACGAGGCAGCTACTATTGACCCACACGAGGCAGCTACTATTGACCCACACGAGGCAGCTACTATTGACCCACACGAGGCAGCTACTATTGACCCACACGAGGCAGCTACTATTGACCCACACGAGGCAGCTACTATTGACCCACACGAGGCAGCTACTATTGACCCACACGAGGCAGCTACTATTGACCCACACGAGGCAGCTACTATTGACCCACACGAGGCAGCTACTATTGACCCACACGAGGCAGCTACTATTGACCCACACGAGGCAGCTACTATTGACCCACACGAGGCAGCTACTATTGACCCACACGAGGCAGCTACTATTGACCCACACGAGGCAGCTACTATTGACCCACACGAGGCAGCTACTATTGACCCACACGAGGCAGCTACTATTGACCCACACGAGGCAGCTACTATTGACCCACACGAGGCAGCTACTATTGACCCACACGAGGCAGCTACTATTGACCCACACGAGGCAGCTACTATTGACCCACACGAGGCAGCTACTATTGACCCACACGAGGCAGCTACTATTGACCCACACGAGGCAGCTACTATTGACCCACACGAGGCAGCTACTATTGACCCACACGAGGCAGCTACTATTGACCCACACGAGGCAGCTACTATTGACCCACACGAGGCAGCTACTATTGACCCACACGAGGCAGCTACTATTGACCCACACGAGGCAGCTACTATTGACCCACAAGAGGCAGCTACTACTGACCCACAAGAGGCAGCTGGTCACTCCCAGGAAAGTGTTATCATGGTATTCACACACACGTGACTGAGTCTCTGTATGTAAACAAACGTTGCCTCACGTCTTACAAACGTCAGACTTTAATATCCCTCGTGCTCATGTTCTAACATTGTGTCCCTTTGGTATTTGGTGTTGAGTGGGATAGGAAGCCCGTCCGGCGTACCAAGGTGGCCGTTGTCAGTGGCTCATCATCCCATGAACGAAGCTCACATGAGTTAGCTCACCATTACGTATCTATCCACCAAGGCCTGATGGACAGAGGCATCCGCTCATATTATAAGTAAAACGTTGACAAACGTCTCACCAAGCCCGGGATTCGAACGCCGGACCAATGTATTGTGGCCCGGTGGTCTAGCTCCTGCTCTACTGGTGCTCCAGTGTTGTTCCTGGACAATGTATTGTGGCCCGGTGGACTAGCTCCTGCTCTACTGGTGCTCCAGTGTTGTTCCTGGACAATGTATTGTGCCCGGTGGTCTAGCTCCTGCTCTACTGGTGCTCCAGTGTTGTTCCTGGACAATGTATTGTGGCCCGGTGGACTAGCTCCTGCTCTACTGGTGCTCCAGTGTTGTTCCTGGACAATGTATTGTGGCCGGTGGTCTAGCTCCTGCTCTACTGGTGCTCCAGTGTTGTTCCTGGACAATGTATTGTGGCCCGGTGGACTAGCTCCTGCTCTACTGGTGCTCCAGTGTTGTTCCTGGACAATGTATTGTGGCCCGGTGGACTAGCTCCTGCTCTACTGGTGCTCCAGTGTTGTTCCTGGACAATGTATTGTGGCCCGGTGGTCTAGCTCCTGCTCTACTGGTGCTCCAGTGTTGTTCCTGGACAATGTATTGTGGCCCGGTGGACTAGCTCCTGCTCTACTGGTGCTCCAGTGTTGTTCCTGGACAATGTATTGTGGCCCGGTGGTCTAGCTCCTGCTCTACTGGTGCTCCAGTGTTGTTCCTGGACAATGTATTGTGGCCGGTGGTCTAGCTCCTGCTCTACTGGTGCTCCAGTGTTGTTCCTGGACAATGTATTGTGAGCCGGTGGTCTAGCTCCTGCTCTACTGGTGTTCCAGTGTTGTTCCTGAACAATGTATTGTGGCCCGGTGGACTAGCCCCTGCTCTACTGGTGTTCCAGTGTTGTTCCTGAACAATGTATTGTGAGCCGGTGGCCTAGCTCCTGGTCTACTGGTGCTCCAGTGTTGTTCCTGGACAATCAGAAATCGGTTAAAGTGAGGGAACCAGCAGAGATTCTTCAAATACTGTTGAAGTAGTCTGCTAGCCCTCTTGGAACACTTTTCCTCGGGTATCAGTAGTATACTCACCTACTTGTACTCACCTATTTGTGCTTTCGGGAGTTGAGCTTTGGCTCTTTGGTCTCGCCTCTCAACTGCCAATCAACTGGTGTACAGATTCTTGAGCCTACTGGGCTCTATCATATCTACATTTGAAACTGTGTATGGAGTCAGCCTCCACCACATCACTGCCTAATGCATTCCATCCGATAACTACTCTGACACTGAAAAAGTTCCTTCTAACGTCCCTGTGGCTCATGTGGGTACTCAGTTTCCACCTGTGTCCCCTTGTTCGCGTCCCACCAGTATTGAATAGTATATCCTTGTTTACCCGGTCGATTCCCCTGAGGATTTTGTAGGTTGTGATCATGTATCCCCTTACTCTTCTGTCTCCCAGTGTCGTAAGGTGCATTTCCCGCAGCCTTTCCTCGTAACTCATGCCTCATAGTTCTGGGACTAGTCTAGTGGCATACCTTTGGACTTTTTCCAGCTTCGTCTAGTGCTTGACAAGGTACAGGCTCCATGCTGAGGCCGCATACTCCAGGATTGGTCTTACATATGTGGTGTACAAGATTCTGATGATTCCTTACACAGGTTCCTGAACGCTGTTCTGATATTAGCCAGCATCGCATATGCCGCAGACCTAATTCTTTTTATGTGAGCTTCAGCTAGGAGACAGGTTTGGTGTGATATCAACTCCTAGATCATTCTCTCTGTCTGTTTCATTAAGTACTTCATCTCCTATTGTGTATCTTGTGTCTGGCCTCCTGTTTCCACTGCCTAGTTACATTACTTTGCATTTACTTGGGTTAAACTTCAACAGCCATTTGTTGGACCATTCACTCAGTCTGTCTAGGTCATCTTGTAGCCTCCTACTATCATCCTCTGTTTCAATCCTCCTCATAATTTTTGCATCATCGGCAAACATTGAGAGAAACGATTCTATACCCTCTGGGAGATCATTTACATATTTCAGAAACAGTATAGGTTCAAGGACTGACCCCTGCGGGACTCCACTCGTAACGTCTCGCCAGTCTGAGACCTTACTTCTCACTCTGACTTGTTGTCTCCTGTTGCTTTGGTACTCCTATATCCAATGGAGTACCTTCCCTTTCACCCCAGCCTGCATCTCCAGCTTTTTCACTAGCCTCTTGTGTGGTACTGTATCAAAGTCTTTCTAACAATCGAAAAATATGCAGTCTTCCCACCCCTCTCTTGCCTTATTTCTGTTGCCTGGTCGTAGAATTCAAGTAACCCTGTGAGGCAGGACCTGCCATCCCTGAACCCATGTTGATGCTGTGTTACAAAATTCTTTCGCTCCAGATGCTCCACTAGCTTTCTTCGCACAATCTTCTCCATCAGCTTGCATGGTATGCAGGTTAGGGACACTGGCCTGTAGTTCAGTGCCTCCTGCCTATCCCCTTTCTTGTATATTGGAACTACATTAGCTGCCTTCCAAATTTCTGGCAGTTCCCCTGTTTCCAGTGATTTGTTATACACTATGGAGAGTGGCAGGCACAGTGCTTCTGCTCCTTCCCTTAGTATCCAAGGGGAGATACCATCTGGGCCTATAGCCTTTGTCACATCCAACTCTAGTAAACACTTCTTAAATTCTCCACTGGTAATCTCAAACTCTTCTAGTGGTTCCTGGTTAACTATACCCTATCTTATCTCTGGAATCTCTCATTGCTCTTCGGTGAAGACCTCCTGGAATTTCTTGTTCAGTTCTTCACACACTTCCTTGTCGTTTGTAGTGAATCCTTCTGCCCCTATCCTTATATTCATTACCTGTTCCTTTACTGTTGTTTTTCTCCTGATGTGACTATGCAGCAACTTGGGTTGAGTCTTTTCCTTGCTTGCGATGTCATTTTCGTATTGTCTTTCTGCCTCTCTTCTCATCCTGACATATTCATTCCTGGCACTCTGGTATCTTTCTCTGCTCTCAAGTGTCCTGTTATTCCTATAGTTTCTCTATGCTCTATTACTTTGCTGCTTAGCTAGCCTACATCTCTGATTAAACCATGGGTTTCTCATCTTCATTTCATTGGTTCCTTTTGGACTGGGACAAACTTGTTCGCTGCCTCCTTGCACTTGTGCGTGATGAAGTCCATCATGTCCTGGGCCGTCTTTCCCCTGAGCTATATTTCCCATGTTATATCTGTTAGGAATTTTCTTAACTCCTCACAGTTTCCTTTCTGAATGCCAGTTTTTTGTTTTCAGTACCCCCTCCGCGAGTTCAATAACCCTTCCTCAACCAGATACTCAAACGTCAGTACACTGTGGTCGCTCATTCCTACTGGGGCCTCATAGCCGATTTCCCTTATGTCGGAGTCGTTCAGAGTGAAGACTAGGTCGAGTCTCGCTGGTTCATCGTTTCCTTTCATCCTAGTGGGTTCCGTGACATGTTGGCTTTGAAAGTTTCTTGTCGCCACCTCCATTAGTTTGGTTTTCCATGTATCCTCTCCTCCATGCGGTTCCTTGTTCTCCCAGTCTATCTTTCCGTGATTGAAGTCTCCCATGATGAGCAGATGGGATCTATTTCTACAGGCAGCAGAGGCTACCTTCTCAATTATAGTGTTAACTGCCATGTTGTTGTTGTCATACTCTTGCCTTAGTCTTGTGTCATTTGGTGGAGGGTTATATATCACTGTTACTTCAACTTATGGTCCTAACAGTGTTATGGTGCCTGTTATGTAGTCTCTGAAGCCCTCGCAGCCCGGGATGGCCATCTCCTTTAAGCTCCATTCCTTTCTGATTAGTAGGGCCACTCCACCTCCTCCCCGTCCTTCCCTCTCTTTACAGTGTAGCTCTGGGGAAACACTGCATTCGTTATGATACCTGAGAGTTTTGATTCTGTGAGTCTGATTACATCTGGGTTCACTTCTTGTGTTCTTTCCCGTAGTTCACTTGCCTTGCTGGTGATCCCATCTATGTTCGAGTACATCACCCTGAAGCTGACTCTCTTCTCTCCTTTCTCAGATCCTATTGCTTCCCCTGAAGCAGGGAAACGGGGAGGGACCGGGATGGGAGGGGGCCTATGAAAGGGGACATGGGGGTTCTGGTGTGTGCGGGGGTTGGGGGGGGGGGCTGGCAGGATCTAGTACGGGGATGGTGGTGTAGGAGGGAGGGTTTGGGGGGTTGGAGAGAAAAGAGGGCTAGGGGGTGGGTGAGCAGGGGAGGCTTGGGGGGGTGGGGGAGAGGGGGAGGTTTTGGAGAGTGTGGGAGAAGAGGAGGCTTGGGGGGGTATGGGAGGAGTGAGGGCTTAGGGGAATGACGGGGAGTGGGGGGGGCTTGTGTGTGTGTGTACTCACCTAATTGTGCTCACCTAGTTGTGCTTGCGGGGGTTGAGCTCTGGCTCTTTGGTCCCGCCTCTCAACCGTCAATCAACAGGTGTACAGGTTCCTGAGCCTATTAGGCTCTATCATATCTACACTTGAAACTGTGTATGGAGTCAGCCTCCACCACATCACTTCCTAGTGCATTCCATTTGTAAACCACTCTGACACAAAAAAGTTCTTTCTAATATCTCTGTGGCTCATTTGGGCACTCAGTTTCCACCTGTGTCCCCTAGTGCGTGTGCCCCTTGTGTTAAACAGCCTGTCTTTATCAACCCTGTCGATTCCCCTGAGAATCTTGAATGTGGTGATCATGTCCCCCCTAACTCTTCTGTCTTCCAACGAAGTGAGGTTTAATTCCCGTAGTCTCTCCTCGTAGCTCATACCTCTCAGCTCGGGTACTAGTCTGGTGGCAAACCTTTGAACCTTTTCCAGTTTAGTCTTATGCTTGACTAGATATGGACTCCATGCTGGAGCCGCATACTCCAGGATTGGTCTGACATATGTGGTATATAATGTTCTGAAAGATTCCTTACACAAGTTTCTAAAGGCCGTTCTTATGTTAGCCAACCTGGCATATGCTGCTGATGTTATCCTCTTGATATGAGCTTCAGGGGACAGGTCTGGCGTGATATCAACCCCCAGGTCTTTCTCTCTCTCTGACTCTTGAAGTATTTTATCTCCCAAATGGTACCTTGTATCTGGTCTCCTGCTTCCTACCCCTATCTTCATTACATTACATTTGCTTGGGTTAAATTCTAACAGCCATTTGTTCGACCATTCCTGCAGCTTGTCCAGGTCTTCTTGAAGCCTCAAGCTGTCCTCCTCTGTCTTAATCCTTCTCATAATTTTGGCGTCGTCAGCAAACATTGAGAGGAATGAGTCTATACCCTCTGGGAGATCATTTACGTATATCAGAAACAGGATAGGTCCAAGTACAGAGCCCTGTGGGACTCCACTGGTGACTTCACGCCAGTCTGAGGTCTCACCCCTCACTGTAACTCTCTGCTTCCTATTGCTTAGGTACTCCCTTATCCACTGGAGCGCCCTACCAGTTACTCCTGCCTGTTTCTCCAGCTTATGCATCAACTTTTTATGGGGTACTGTGTCAAAGGCTTTCCGACAGTCCAAAAAAATGCAGTCCGCCCACCCTTCTCTTTCTTGCTTAATCTTTGTCACCTGATCGTAGAATTCTATCAAGCCTGTAAGGCAAGATTTACCCTCCCTGAACCCATGTTGATGGGTTGTCACGAAGTCTCTTCTCTCCAGATGTGTTACTAGGTTTTTTCTCACAATCTTCTCCATCACCTTGCATGGTATACAAGTTAAGGACACTGGCCTGTAGTTCAGTGCCTCTTGTCTGTCACCCTTTTTGTATATTGGTACTACATTAGCAGTCTTCCATATTTCTGGTAGGTCCCCCGTTTCCAGTGACTTACTATACACTATGGAGAGTGGTAAGCAAAGTGCTCCTGCACACTCTTTCAATACCCATGGTGAGATTCCATCCGGCCCAACAGCTTTTCTCACATCCAGCTCCAATAGGTGCTTTTTTACCTCATCTCTTGTAATTTCGAACCTATCCAAGGTCACCTGGTTTGCTGCCACCTCTCCCAGCGCCGTGATATCTCCCTGTTCTATTGTAAAGACCTCCTGGAACCTTTTGTTGAGTTCTTCACACACCTCTTTGTCATTCTCTGTGTACCTGTCCTCGCCCACCCTAAGTTTCATCACCTGTTCCTTCACTGTTGTCTTCCTCCTGATGTGACTGTGTAGTAGCTTTGGTTCAGTCTTGGCTTTATTAGCTATATCATTTTCATACCTTTTCTCAGCTGCTCTTCTCACACTGACATACTCGTTCCTGGTTCTCTGGTATCTCTCTCTACTTTCTGGTGTTCTGTTATTACGGAAGTTCCTCCATGCCCTTTTGTTCAGCTCCTTTGCTTTCATACATTCCCTATTAAACCACGGATTCTTCCTTTGCTTCTCTGTTTTTTCCTGTCGGGCTGGGACAAACCTGCTTACAGCCTCCTGACATTTTTGGGTGACATAGTCCATCATGTCTTGTACGGACTTGGTTCCGAGTTCTGTGTCCCAATGTATATCCCATAGGAATTTATTCATCTCCTCATAGTTTCCCTTTCGGTACGCCAGCCCTTTGGTTCCCAGTTCTTTTTTGGGGGTGATAATTCCTAGCTCAACCAGGTACTCAAAGCTCAATACACTATGATCACTCATTCCCAAGGGGGATTCCAACGTAACTTCCCTTATATCCGACTCATTTATGGTAAATATCAGATCAAGCAAGGCTGGTTCATCCCTTCCTCTCATTCTTGTCGGTCCCTTGACGTGTTGGCTTAGAAAGTTTCTTGTTGCCACATCCAGCAGCTTAGCTCTCCATGTGTCTGGGCCTCCATGTGGTCTCTGTTCCCCCAATCTATCTTCCTATGGTGAAGTCTCCCATGATCAGAAGTCTGGATCTGTTCCTGCTAGCCACAGAAGCTGCTCTCTCTATTATATTGATGGTGGCCATGTTGTTTCTATCGTATTCCTGTCTGTGTCTTCTGTCATTCGGTGGGGGGTTATATATGATTACATATATAATTTTTCTGTCCTCCAGTTGCTATGGTGCCTGATATGTAGTCACTGAAACCTTCACAGTTCTGAATTACCATCTCTTCGAAACTCCAACCTTTTCTAGTAGCAAAGCCACACCACCTCCTCCTTTCCCTTCTCTCTCTTTCCTCACACATAGTAGCCCTGTGTGTGTGTGTTGTGTTTGTGGGTGTGTACTCACCTAGTTGTGCTTGCGGGGTTGAGCTCTGGCTCTTTGGTCCCGCCTCTCAACCGTCAATCAACAGGTGTACAGGTTCCTGAGCCTATTGGCTCTATCATATCTACACTTGAAACTATGTATGGAGTCAGCCTCCACCACATTACTTCCTAATGCATTCCATTTGTCAACCACTCTGACACTAAAAAAGTTCTTTCTAATATCTCTGTGGCTCATTTGGGCACTCACTTTCCACCTGTGTCCCCTAGTGCGTGTGCCCCTTGTGTTAAATAGCCTGTCTTTATCACCCTGTCGATTCCCTTGAGAATCTTGAATGTGGTGATCATGTCCCCCCTAACTCTTCTGTCTTCCAACGAAGTGAGGTTTAATTCCCGTAGTCTCTCCTCGTAGCTCATACCTCTCAGCTCGGGTACTAGTCTGGTGGCAAACCTTTGAACGTTTTCCAGTTTAGTCTTATGCTTGACTAGATATGGACTCCATGCTGGAGCCGCATACTCCAGGATTGGTCTGACATATGGGTATATAATGTTCTGAAAGATTCCTTACACAAGTTTCTAAAGGCCGTTCTTATGTTAGCCAACCTGGCATATGCTGCTGATGTTTTACTCTTGATATGAGCTTCAGGGGACAGGTCTGGCGTGATATCAACCCCCAGGTCTTTCTCTCTCCTGACTCTTGAAGTATTTCATCTCCCAAAGATACCTTGTATCTGGTCTCCTGCTTCCTACCCTATCTTCATTACATTACATTTGCTTGGGTTAAACTCTAGCAGTTGTGCTTACCTATTTGTGATTGCGGTGTTGAGCTTTTGCCTCTTTGGTCGCGCCTCTCATCCGTCAATCTACAGGTGTTAGATTTCTGAGCTTCTCGAGTTCTATGATATCTACGTTTGAAACTATTATGAGTCAGCCTCCACCACATTACTTCCTAATGCATTCCATTTGTCAACCACTCGGACCACTAAAAAAGTTCTTTCTAATGTGTCTGTGGCTCATTTGGGTACTCAGCTTCCCCTGTGTCCCCTTGTGCTGTACCAACAGCATGAAGCATCATGAAGCGTCATGCAGTTATTAATTCACACACATACCCAACAGTATATCGTCAAGTGCTATACGGTCAGGGAGTTGCAAGAGGGCATATTGGTATCATTACAGTCGTCGTAATGCTGCACCCGTTCTCTGACCAAGTCCATTCCATCCAACGGTTATCCCAAAGACGAATTCATCAATTGACATTAAATCGCATTAACATGCTGTTCATTCGATCGATAAGGATGTTCTCATATATAAATTTTATTATTATTTATTAGCATAATGTGCATATTTAGCATTGGTNCAAAAGGCAGCTACTACTGACCCACACGAGGCAGCTACTATTGACCCACACGAGGCAGCTACTACTGACCCACACGAGGCAGCCACTATTGACCCACACGAGGCAGCCACTATTGACCCACAAGAGGCAGCTACTATTGACCCACACGAGGCAGCTACTATTGACCCACAAGAGGCAGCTACTATTGACCCACAAGAGGCAGCTACTATTGACCCACACGAGGCAGCTACATTTGACCCACACGAGGCAGCTACAATTGTCCCACGTGAGGCAGCTACTATTGACCCACAAGAGGCAGCTACTATTGACCCACACGAGGCAGCTACTATTGACCCACACGAGGCAGCCACTATTGACCCACACGAGGCAGCCACTATTGACCCACAAGAGGCAGCTACTATTGACCCACACGAGGCAGCTACTATTGACCCACAAGAGGCAGCTACTATTGACCCACACGAGGCAGCTACTATTGACCCACAAGAGGCAGCTACTATTGACCCACACGAGGCAGCTACTATTGACCCACACGAGGCAGCCACTATTGACCCACACGAGGCAGCCACTTTTGACCCACAAGAGGCAGCTACAATTGGCCCACGTGAGGCAGCTACTATTGACCCACACGAGGCAGTTACTATTGACCCACATGAGGCAGCTACTATTGACCCACACGAGGCAGCTACAATTGACCCACAAGAGGCAGCCACTATTGACCCACACGAGGCAGCTACTATTGACCCACACGAGGCAGCTACTATTGACCCACACGAGGCAGCTACTATTGACCCACAAGAGGCAGCTACTATTGACCCACACGAGGCTGCTACTACTGACCCACATGAGGCAGCTACTATTGACCCACAAAAGGCAGCTACTACTGACCCACACGAGGCAGCTACTATTGACCTACACGAGGCAGCTACTACTGACCCACACGAGGCAGCCACTATTGACCACACGAGGCAGCCACTATTGACCCACAAGAGGCAGCTACTATTGACCCACACGAGGCAGCTACTATTGACCCACAAGAGGCAGCTACTATTGACCCACAAGAGGCAGCTACTATTGACCCACACGAGGCAGCTACTATTGACCCACACGAGGCAGCTACTATTGACCCACACGAGGCAGCTACTATTGACCCACACGAGGCAGCTACTATTGACCCACAAGAGGCAGCAACTATTGACCCACACGAGGCAGCCACTATTGACCCACAAGAGGCAGCTACTATTGACCCACACGAGGCAGCTACTATTGACCCACACGAGGCAGCTACTATTGACCCACACGAGGCAGCTACTATTGACCCACACGAGGCAGCTACTATTGACCCACACGAGGCAGCCACTATTGACCCACAAGAGGCAGCTACTATTGACCCACAAGAGGCTGCTACTATTAACACACACGAGGAAGCTACTATTAACACACACGAGGCAGCTACTATTGACCCACGCGAGGAAGTTACTATTGACCCACACGAGGCAGCTGCTATTGACCCACACCAGACAGCTACTATTGACCCACACGAGGCAGCTGCTATTGACCCACAAGAGGCAGCTGCTATTGACCCACACCAGACAGCTACTTATGACCCACACGAGGCAGCTGCTATTGACCCACACCAGACAGCTACTTATGACCCACACGAGGCAGCTACTATTGACCCACACGAGGCAGCTACTACTGACCCACACGAGGCAGCTACTTTGACCCACACCATACAGCTACTATTAACCCACACGAGGCAGCTACTACTGACCCACTAGAGGCAGCTACTATTGACCCACACGAGGCAGCTACTATTGACCCACGCGAGGAAGCTACTATTGACCCACACGAGGCAGCTGCTATTGACCCACACGAGGCAGCTACTTATGACCTACACCAGACAGCTACTATTGACCCACACGAGGCAGCTACTATTGACCCACACCAGACAGCTACTATTGACCCACACGAGGCAGCTACTACTGACCCACACGAGGCAGCTAACAATGTCCCACACAAGGCAGCTACTATTGACCCACACGAGGCAGCTACTATTGACCCACATGACATTTCAAAGGGTTTTGAAATGGTTTAGGGTTTTGAAATGGTCAAAGGACTGGCAGATGCTTCTCTCCAGATGTGTTACTAGGTTTATTCTCACAATCTCCTCCATCACCTTGCATAGTACACAAGTTAAGGACACTTGCCTGTTGTTCAGTGCCTCTTGTCTGTCACCCTTTTTGTATATTGGTACTACATTAGCAGTCGGCCATATTTCTGGTAGGTCTCCCGTTTCCAGTGACCTACTATACACTATGGAGAGTGGCAAGCAAAGTGCTCCTGCACACACTTTCAATACCCATGGTGAGATTCCGTCCGGCCCAGCAGCTTTTCTCACATCCAGCTCCAATAGGTGCTTTTTGACCTCATCTCTTGCAATTTCGAACCTTTCCAAGGTCACCTGGTTTGCTGCCACCTCTCCTAGCGACGTGACTTCTCCCTGTTCTATTGTAAAGACCTCCTGGAACCTTTTGTTGAGTTCTTCACACACCTCTTTTTCATTCTCTGTGCCCCTGTCCTCGCCCACCCTAAGTTTCATCACCTGTTCCTTAACTATTGTCTTCCTCCTGATGTGACTGTGTAGTAGCTTTGGTTCGGTCTTGGCTTTATTAGCTATATCATTTTCATACCTTTTCTCGGCTGCTCTTCTCACACTAACATACTCGTTCCTGGTTCTCTGGTATCTCTCTCTACTTTCTGGTGTTCTGTTATTATGAAGTTCCTCCATGCCCTTTTGTTCAGCTCCTTTGCTTTCATACATTCCCTATTAAACCACGGATTCTTCCTTTGCTTCTCTGTTTTTTCCTGTCGGGCTGGGACAAACCTGCTTTTGCCTCCTGACATTTTTGGGTGACATAGTCCATCATGTCTTGTACAGATTTGGTTCCGAGTTCTGTGTCCCAATGTATATACCATAGGAATTTATTCATCTCCTCATAGTTGCCCTTTCGGTACGCCAGCCCTTGTTTACCAGTTCTTTTTTGGGGGTGATAATTCCTAGCTCAACCAGGTACTCAAAGCTCAATACACTATGATCACTCATTCCCAAGGGGGCTTCCAACTTAACTTCCCTTATATCCGACTCATTTATGGTAAATATCAGATCAAGCAAGGCTGGTTCATCCCCTTCTCTCATTCTTGTCGGTCCTTTGACGTGTTGACTTAGAAAGTTTCTTGTTGCCACATCCAGCAGCTTAGCTCTCCATGTGTCTGGCCCTCCATGTGGGTCTCTGTTCCCCCAATCTATCTTCCCATGGTTGAAATCTCTCATGATTAGTAGTCTGGATCTGTCCTCTAGCTCCCTTCCCTCTATCCTTACTAAGTTTACCGTTTACCCATGCCTCGCTAACTCTGATTTGGCCGACCCTGCTTCTGATCCTGACCCTGATCCTGAAATTATTTAATAAACTGTGTTTTTCTATACCTTTATTTCTTTCTTGTTCTCTGTTACTGTCTTTTCTCTTTGGTAATGTCTATTCTTCAGTGGAATATTCGTGGAGTTTATGCCAACTTCCATGAACTCCAACTTCTAATTACACAGTTTATGCCACTTTGTGTTTTTCTCCAGGAACCCATGCTTGGTGCTCGTCCTGGTCACTTTCGTGGTTATTCCTTTCTTTCTCCCCCCCCCCAAGCTCTTGCTGGGGCCCGTAACTCTACTGCTTTCTTAATTCGTTCTGATATTCCCTTCGTCCCCCTCCTTCTTCCATCACCTATCCATTGTTCTGTTGCCTGTGTTTATGTGGGTAAATGGTATACAGTCTGTTCCATTTATCTCCCTCCAAATGTCCCGCTTTCCCTTCCTGATCTTAAGCACCTCCTGGACTCCTTGCTAGAGCCGGTGCTCCTTTTGGGTGATTTCAATTCTCGACATTCCCTGTGGGGTGATGTTCTGACAAACACCCGAGGCTGTCTTCTCGAACCTTTCGTCCTCGCTTCATCTCTATCTCTTCTGAATTCTGCTGAGCCCACTCATGTGGATTCTCGAACTCGCACCCTTTCCTGTCTTGATCTTCTCTCTGCTCGTCGTCCCTTTACTTACATTTCACGTAGCAGGTTCTTGATGACCTCCAAAACAGTGATCATTTCCCTATCCTCGTTTCCTTTTTCTCTTTCCACCTTCCCCTCTCCTTCCCTAGGTGGCAGTTTGCCAAGGCTGACTGGAGCCTATTTATCCTCCGTGCTACTCTCTCTGACCTCTCCTCTCTACCTCTTCCTCGCGCCCTCCTTCTTTTTATGACACTGTCTTCAACGCTGCCCTCCGCTTTGTTCCTCGCTCTTCCCCCGGGACACGGAAGTGCGTTCCCTGGTGGAATGCGGACTGTGCTCGGGCTGTCCGCTGTAAGCGTGCAGCCTGGAAGAAACACCGCCGCCAGAAGACAGATGATTCTTTTATTTTGTTTCGGAAGGCAAGTGCGGTGGCGCGTAGAACCATCTGTAAAGCTAAACGTGAGAGTTGGAAATCTTATGTGTCCACCATTACGTCCGATACTCCTCTGCCACAGATCTGGAAGAAGATCCGCAAGATTACAGGCAATTTCGTTCCAGATGTCTCGCTAGTTCTCCCCCCCCCCCCTGTGGTACTCTTGTGGCGGATCCAGTGCAGGTCGCGATCGAACTGGGTTCCCACTTTTCTTGTTAGCTCTGGTTCTCATCTTTCTCAATCCTTCCATCATCGTAAGCATGTTCTTGAATCTTATCTTTAGATTTCCGCAATCATCTCCGCCTTCCCTATAACAATCCTTTCTCTCATTCTGAACTTCAGTCTGCCCTGACCCTCTGCGGATCTACGACGGCGGGCTCGGATGACGTTCATTATGAGATGCTTCGCCATCTCCCCCCGTGCACGTCTCAGTTTTCTGAGTCTGTATAACCAGGTCTGGGAGTCGTCGTCCGTCCCTGAGCCTAGCTCGATGCCGTTGTACTCCGTATT
>WNGS01161643.1:0-32317 GCA_020271785.1 Procambarus virginalis | reverse complement strand
AATCGTTTGTTAAAGGTCAAACTCTGCTGGTCTTTAATTTATTACCAGAAGAAAAAGGGTACAGTTTCCTTGGAAGCGACAGGGAATTTAAGAATTACATTGGAATTCAATACAGCCATAGTGGGAAATAAAGTTATACTGCTGTTTGGCCTACTACTGGGGTTATGAAAATTAATGCTGACCGACGTATATTTGTGAAACGAGAGCTTAAGAAACATGAATTGTATAGAAATAAACAATGGGTTGAAAAATATATATTTAGGGGAAGAAGCCATATAATCGGATGTTATTTAGCGAACGATGTACGAGAATCTTTAAGAAATTAAATAAAGAGCCAGTGGTATTTATTTTAAATACTTTAGATGAGAAATCCCCTGCAACGATGATGGGTCATTGGATGACTGTATATGTACACAATAAACCTTCAGGAGCCATTATCGCCCTGTTGGACAGTTTTGGGGTGAAGATGGAATCCATTCACGTTATTTACAAGACTTCCTTTCTTATTTTGAAGATTATAAAGTTTACATGTTCACACAACGTATACAGAGTATGGACTCCTATTATTGTGGAGCCTATGCCATGTTTTTCGTCTATCAATTATGTCGCCTGAAATTGAGAGCTGCACTGCATAAATTTGAATCTTTATTCGAATATGGGGAATATAATATGAACGATAGGAAGATAATTCAATTTGCATATTCTAATTTTGCAATGCCTAATTGCAAAAAGACATTTTGCATTGATGGACAGGATAAATGTCTATCTCTGTGTGATGAATCCTCATATTACTGAGCTGTAAGTATATTTCTAGATGTTTGCTATATATTGTCTTTCATAATATCGCTTATTTATTATTCATATTATTATGTGTTACTAATATGGTATTTATTCTTCCAGATTTGATGTGGCAGAGGAACTGGTCTCCCTTTCAAAAAAATTTACCAGGATCTAGGATTGATATAACCAACATCTAAAATATCATGCTTGTTCCCCATTACAATGTTGCTGTTGAGACTTGAATGTAAACTTTTATTACCAATAAAATAATAAAAAACTATAAAATGTATATTCTTAAACCTCTATTTAGGTTAGGTGGGGATGGTTAGTCTAGTCATTTTTGAATAATGATATCAGATTCACATGCCAGTAGGACGCTAAAGGCCGCATTGGTCATCTGGTGACGTCACACATAGTTGGACAAGTCAGGTGCTGTGATACCTTGTCACTTATATGTTAATGGCCAGTAATACCTTATCCCTATACCCGAGGTAGCTTTTCGTGATGTCACTAAACAATGTCAGCAACTGGTCTGTAGAATGTATTTGTTTGTTATAAATAATAAGTTAGGTTAGGTTAGGTTAGGATGGTTTGATCGGGTTTATGAATAACAGAAAATATGAACATTGAGCGGAAATACGAGCCAATGTAGCTGAATATTGCCTATGATGCTACAGAGTACAGTTGAGGTATTGGTAGTGATTAAGAGTTCACACTTATGTGTGAACCTCCTAAAGGACCGGCATTAGCACGTTGGCTGGAAGCTTATTGGCGGCTTACAGCGCATTAGGGATGATGACGTCAGAAAAGAAGATGACTGCAGAAGGCCTTATTTCAAAACATGAGAGGCTTGCTTTTACTGAATGAATATTTGAATTTGTTATATGCTACAGTAAGGTGTAGGGGAGGCATGTTTTTGAGCGAATGTGAGATGTGCATATATATTTATGTACGTGCATATATATATTTATGCGTTTATGCAGTAATTATTGGATTAGTACTGAAATTGCATTGAAGTCACCACGCCTGGTAGGGAACTGTTTTCATACAAATGGATGATAGTAGGTTTTCATTTTTATTTGTCCTATGCTCAATAAGCAATCTCTGAAGAAAAGATCGACAAAGCTTAAATTACATTCTCTAGAAAGGCGAAGAGATAGATGTAACATGATAGAGCTGTGAATGAATGAACATGATAAACTGGGATATTCATAGGCTATGAAAATTATCAACACTGGACAGAACATGAAATAATGGCATAACTTGCAATGAGTTTTAGATTTAGGAAAAAGACCGGGGTAAATACTGGTTCTGTAACAGGGTGAACTCATTTCTTATGTTGATATGAAATCTTAGACAATGGGAAACAGTATGGCAATACCTTATTGAGAAAAAACGAGCATATAATGGATAATGCCATTGTATATTAGGCTTGACAGGAGCAGCCTTTTATTCCCCTTGATATAAATATAGAAGTGGGGAATACGTATACTATAACAGAAAACGTGACCAGAGACATGACTCACCTTAGCAGTGACCACAGACATGACTCACCTTTAACAGTGACCAGAGACATAACTCACCTTAACAGTGACCAGAGACATGACTCACCTTAACAGTGACCAGAGACATGACTCACCATAACAGTGACCAGAGACATGACTCACTTAACAGTGACCAATCATGACTTACCTCTACAGTGACCAGAGAAATGACTCCCTTAACAGTGACCAGAGACTTGACTCACCTTAACAGTGACCAGAGACATGACTCCCTTAACAGTGACCAGAGACATGACTCACCTTAACAGTGACGAGAGACATGACTCACCTTAACAGTGACCAGAGACACGACTCACCTTAACAGTGACCAGAGACACGATTCACCTTAACAGTGACCAGAGACATGACTCACCTTAACAGTGACCAGAGACATGACTCACCCCAACAGTGACCAGAGACATGACTCACCTTAACAGTGACCAGAGACATGACTCACCTTAACAGTGACCAGAGACATGACTCACCTTAACAGAGACCAGAGACATGACTCAGCTTAACAGTGACCAGAGACCTGACTCACCTTAACAGTGACCAGAAACGTGACTCACCTTAACAGTGACCAGAAACATGACTCACCTTAACAGAGACCAGCGAATCACTCACCTAACAGTGACCAGAGACATGACTCACCTTAACAGTGACCAGAGATATGATTACCTTAGCAGTGACCAGACATAACTCACCTTAACAGTGAACAGAGACATGACTCACCTTACCATTGACCAGAGACATCACTCCCCTTAACAGTGACCAGAGACATGACTCAACTTAACAGTGACCAGAGACATGACACACCTTAACAGTGACCAGAGACATGACTCACCTTAACAGTGACCAGAGACATGACTCACCTTTACAGTGACTAGTGACATGACTCACATTAACAGTGACCAGAGACATGACTCACCTTTAACAGTGACCAGAGACATGACTCACCTAACAGTGACCAGAGACATGACTCACCTTAACAGTGACCAGAGACACGACTCACCTAAACAGTGACCAGAGACATGACTCACCTTAACAGAGTTCAGACACATGACTCACCTTAACAGTGACCAAAGACATGACTCACCCTAACAGTGACCAGAGACATCACTCACATTAACAGTGACCAGATATGACTCACCTAACAGTGACCAGAGACATCACTCACCTTAACAGTGACCAGACATGACTCATCTTAACAGTGACCAGACACGACTCACCTTAACAGTGACCAGAGACACGACTCACCTTAACAGTGACCAGAGACATGACTCACCTTAACAGTGACCAGAGACATGACTCACCTTAACAGTGACCAGAGACATGACTCACCTTAACAGTGACCAGAGACACGACTCACCTTAACAGTGACCAGAGACATGACTCACCCCAACAGTGACCAGAGACATGACTCACCTTAACAGTGACCAGAGACATGACTCCCCTTAACAGTGACCAGAGACCTGACTCACCTTAACAGTGACCAGAAACATGACTCACCTTAACAGTGACCAGAAACATGACTCACCTTAACAAATACCAGCGACATGACTCACCTTAACAGTGACCAGAGACATGACTAACCTTAACAGTGACCAGAGATATGACTTACCTTAGCAGTGACCAGACATAACTCACCTTAACAGTGACCAGAGAAATGACTCACCTTACCATTGACCAGAGACATCACTCACCTTAACAGTGAGCAGACATGACTCATCTTAACAGTGACCAGACATGACTCACCTTAACAGTGACCAGAGACATGACTCACCTTAACAGTGACCAGAGACCTGACTCACCTTAACAGTGACCAGAGACATGACTCACCCCAACAGTGACCAGAGACATGACTCACCTTAACAGTGACCAGAGACATGACTCACCTTAACAGTGACCAGAGACATGACTCACCTTAACAGTGAACAGAGTCCTGACTCACCTTAACAGTGACCAGAGACATGACACACCTTAACAGTGACCAGAGACATGACTTACCTTAACAGTGACCAGAGATCTGACTCACCTTAACAGTGACCAGAGACCTGACTCACCTTAACAGTGACCAGAGACATGGCTCACCTTAACAGTGACCAGAGACTTGACTCATCTTAACAGTGACTAGAGACCTGACTCACCTTAACAGTGACCAGACATAACTCACCTTAACAGTGACCAGACATGACTCATCTTAACAGTGACCAGACACGACTCACCTTAACAGTGACCAGAGACACGACTCACCTAACAGTGACCAGAGACATGACTCACCTTAACAGTGACCAGAGACATGACTCACCTTAACAGTGACCAGAGACATGACTCACCTTAACAGTGACCAGAGACACGACTCACCTTAACAGTGACCAGAGACATGACTCACCCCAACAGTGACCAGAGACATGACTCACTTAACAGTGACAGAGACATGACTCCCCTTAACAGTGACCAGAGACCTGANGAGAGAGTCACCACCTTCTCTTAAGGGGAAAACAATTTTTTCCTTATGAATCCACCACTAAATCACATGCTTTATTATGATCCAACACTCCCCCCTATTGAAATGTTTTACAGCTCCCTAAACAAATCGGGTATAACTTCGGATAAATAGTCATTCTAAATTAGTATGGGAGACAACAGGTGTAGGTCATTGAAGGATTACCTTCTCATTTATTAAGGTGCGATGTCGGCTTACTAGCTGACATTTTTACACACCACAGAGTAATTCTAATGACATATATTCTTTAGAAATGACCCATTACTGTAGTCTCCCGGGCTATTCCTACGACTGCTTCTTGAAAAGCAGCAAAATATCGTTGGAGTTAAGTGCCGACGTGACGTTGCACAACCTCCTCTCACAAAACATTCGAGGAGGTTTTACAACTGCAGTTAGGAGTTACGTCAGAGCTAACAACCGATATGTCAACCCATCTTTTAACCCCAGGAGGATAGATCTTCATTCTTACTGTATTTAGATTTCAACTCCCTTTATGGGAGTTGTATGACTAAGAATTGCCCTATGGGGGACTAAGGAGACTATCATCTGATGAGATGAACTCCTTCATTAGTGAAGGGAAAATAATGACAGAACAGCCCTTCTCTTCTAACAAAGCTACTGGCTCTTAATTGACACCAAACACATAAGACCTGAAATAGCTAGACTAACAGACGATCTACCCCTTTGTTTACACCATAGGGGAATAAGTATGATGGATATCTCCCCATTTAGTAAGGGGCTTCTGGAAACAAATAACATTACAAAACTCCCTAAAAAAAATATTAAACTGGTTGGTGATCATCTGCCCAAACACAATATTTCATATCACTTCACCTTTTACAGCTATTTATTGAGATAGGTCTTGAAGTACAGACTATTCATGCAATTTATGAGTTCCATCAATCTGATTTTATGGCGGGGTTTGTTAACACAAACGTTAACATAGAAATGCCTCCTCCAGTAACGATAGGAAAACACTTTTTAAGTTGCTGACTAACAGCGTTTTCGGTAAAACACTACTGAACCCACCCGTTATGCCATTGACACAAACTAGTGACTTCTGCTAGAGCCTTTTACGGGAGGTGAAGAATCCACGCTTTAAACGAATGGTGCATTTAGGTGACAATAAATTATTGTCTGTCAGTTCCAGACCATTCATTAAAATTACTCATCCTAATTACATTGGGTTCCAGATTCTTGAGCTAGCAAAATACAGCCTGTACCATTTTTGGTACCGAGTACTTAAGGGGCACTATTCAGATAGAGTACAACTGCAGTATAGTGATACAGACAGCTTCATATTTAGCTTACTCAGCGAAGATGTCTTTGACGAGATGGGGAAAGAACCCCTTAGATCATGGTTAGATACGAGTAACTTTCCTGTAACTCACCCTTTATATGATCCGTCTAAAAAAGGCGTTCTAGGACTTTTAAAGTCAGAAGTTTCAGACAGACACATCCTTGAAGTTGTAGCACTTAAGCCCAAAATGTATAGTGTGCTTTTGCACGATAATTCAAATTCCATCACCGCTAAGGGTATTCCTCGCGCTGTGCAAAGATCTTTAACACATAGCCACTTTAAAGAGACCCTACACAGTAATGGAGTAGTAAATACTTTCCATTATTCACAAATTAGGAATGTGGCGGGGCAAATGTCAACTGTTTTTAATTCTAAGAAAGGCCTCAGCGCATTTGATGATAAGCGCTTTTACCTCAACAATACTCCAGTCTAGCGTATGGACACCCAGACATACCACAGGATGCCCGGGGAATGCCCCCGAGAGTGAAAGTGGCGACGTCATTGATCCACAAGGAGCGGAAGGACAACAGCCCTCCAGTGAGAGTGAACCCTATGACGTCAGTAGTCCAATACCTGGGGGGGAAGAATCACTACACCCAATTCACTCTCTGGGTGATGATGATGAGTCATCATCTTCATCCCAGGGGGAGGAGGGGGAGGAAGACCCCACAACGGACCTGTGGGCGCGGAGGCGTCATCTGGTGGGGAGTATTATAAGGGGAGGGTGGATGACTTACAATTTGACTATGTTTAACCCTACTGTACTTTGTTTAATATAATCTATAAAACTTACGGCTTATTTCTTTTCCCTAATAAATTCTTTGATTTTTAATACTCCTTAAATGCTCTTATATATAAGAAGGGTGAAGTCAAGGCCATTAGGTGCAAGGAAGGGTACGGCTGTCCACCCAAGGTCACCAAGTACGATATGGGTCTGAACATATATAATATATATATATATATATAATATATATGTATATAGCCCCGGAGGGATAGTTCAACCTGAACGTTTATATATACCACTAAAATACTATAAGTGTGTCAGGAGGGGTGTTGACCCTCTTACGGTTCACTCAAGGTCACACAGTACGAGGGAGGGTGGGGGACCCCACCTCTACTCAGACCAACCTGTTGTTTGTTACACCCGTCCCATAGCGGGAATGAGCGGGGTGTGGCTGGCTCTCACCCGTGTTTAGTATACAATAATTCATTTTTTTACTTAAATATACTGTCTTACTACTACTGTATAATGAACATATCCATACCGCTATATACATCAGTTATCTTGACCACTACTACCAAGATGACCCAATATGGAGTGGCACTATGTGGCTCCCGCTTCTGATTTCCTTATCTGATTTCTATACAAGGTGGGATGGGAAGACTGTATAAATTGAACATATCCATACCGCTATATACATCAGTTATCTCGACCACTTCTACCCCCCCCAGATGACCTAATATGGAGTGGCACCATGTGGCACCCCGCTTCTGATTTCCTTATCTGATTCCATACAAGGAGTGGATGGGAAGGCACGGATTACACTACTAGCATCAGTAGCGGCCAGCGGAGAATTATGTCCAGCGTAACAGTGGCCAGCGGAGAATTACGTCCAACATCACAGTGGTCGACGGAGCATTATGTCCAGCGACAGTAGCTTCGGCGGACCATTATGTCCAGCGTCAGTACCGGAGACAGAGCATTATGTCCAGCGACAGTACCTTCGGCGGTGCATTATGTCCAGCGTCAGTAGCGGCCAGCGGAGAATTATGTCCAGCGTCAGTAGCGGTCGGCGGAGCATTATGTCCAGAGTCAGTCACCTTAACAGTGTAGGACATGACTCACCTTAACAGTGACCAGAGACATGACTCACCTTAACAGTGACCAGAGACATGACTCACCTTAACAGTGACCAGAGACATGACTCACCTTAACAGTGACCAGAGACATGACTCACCTTAACAGTGACCAGAGACATGACTCACCTTAACAGTGACCAGAGACATGACTCACCTTAACAGTGACCAGAGACATGACTCACCTTAACAGTGACCAGAGACATGACTCACCTTAACAGTGACCAGAGACATGACTCACCTTAACAGTGACCAGAGACATGACTCACCTTAACAGTGACCAGAGACATGACTCACCTTAACAGTGACCAGAGACATGACTCACCTTAACAGTGACCAGAGACATGACTCACCTTAACAGTGACCAGAGACATGACTCACCTTAACAGTGACCAGAGACATGACTCACCTTAACAGTGACCAGAGACATGACTCACCTTAACAGTGACCAGAGACATGACTCACCTTAACAGTGACCAGAGACATGACTCACCTTAACAGTGACCAGAGACATGACTCACCTTAACAGTGACCAGAGACATGACTCACCTTAACAGTGACCAGAGACATGACTCACCTTAACAGTGACCAGAGACATGACTCACCTTAACAGTGACCAGAGACATGACTCACCTTAACAGTGACCAGAGACATGACTCACCTTAACAGTGACCAGAGACATGACTCACCTTAACAGTGACCAGAGACATGACTCACCTTAACAGTGACCAGAGACATGACTCACCTTAACAGTGACCAGAGACATGACTCACCTTAACAGTGACCAGAGACATGACTCACCTTAACAGTGACCAGAGACATGACTCACCTTAACAGTGACCAGAGACATGACTCACCTTAACAGTGACCAGAGACATGACTCACCTTAACAGTGACCAGAGACATGACTCACCTTAACAGTGACCAGAGACATGACTCACCTTAACAGTGACCAGAGACATGACTCACCTTAACAGTGACCAGAGACATGACTCACCTTAACAGTGACCAGAGACATGACTCACCTTAACAGTGACCAGAGACATGACTCACCTTAACAGTGACCAGAGACATGACTCACCTTAACAGTGACCAGAGACATGACTCACCTTAACAGTGACCAGAGACATGACTCACCTTAACAGTGACCAGAGACATGACTCACCTTAACAGTGACCAGAGACATGACTCACCTTAACAGTGACCAGAGACATGACTCACCTTAACAGTGACCAGAGACATGACTCACCTTAACAGTGACCAGAGACATGACTCACCTTAACAGTGACCAGAGACATGACTCACCTTAACAGTGACCAGAGACATGACTCACCTTAACAGTGACCAGAGACATGACTCACCTTAACAGTGACCAGAGACATGACTCACCTTAACAGTGACCAGAGACATGACTCACCTTAACAGTGACCAGAGACATGACTCACCTTAACAGTGACCAGAGACATGACTCACCTTAACAGTGACCAGAGACATGACTCACCTTAACAGTGACCAGAGACATGACTCACCTTAACAGTGACCAGAGACATGACTCACCTTAACAGTGACCAGAGACATGACTCACCTTAACAGTGACCAGAGACATGACTCACCTTAACAGTGACCAGAGACATGACTCACCTTAACAGTGACCAGAGACATGACTCACCTTAACAGTGACCAGAGACATGACTCACCTTAACAGTGACCAGAGACATGACTCACCTTAACAGTGACCAGAGACATGACTCACCTTAACAGTGACCAGAGACATGACTCACCTTAACAGTGACCAGAGACATGACTCACCTTAACAGTGACCAGAGACATGACTCACCTTAACAGTGACCAGAGACATGACTCACCTTAACAGTGACCAGAGACATGACTCACCTTAACAGTGACCAGAGACATGACTCACCTTAACAGTGACCAGAGACATGACTCACCTTAACAGTGACCAGAGACATGACTCACCTTAACAGTGACCAGAGACATGACTCACCTTAACAGTGACCAGAGACATGACTCACCTTAACAGTGACCAGAGACATGACTCACCTTAACAGTGACCAGAGACATGACTCACCTTAACAGTGACCAGAGACATGACTCACCTTAACAGTGACCAGAGACATGACTCACCTTAACAGTGACCAGAGACATGACTCACCTTAACAGTGACCAGAGACATGACTCACCTTAACAGTGACCAGAGACATGACTCACCTTAACAGTGACCAGAGACATGACTCACCTTAACAGTGACCAGAGACATGACTCACCTTAACAGTGACCAGAGACATGACTCACCTTAACAGTGACCAGAGACATGACTCACCTTAACAGTGACCAGAGACATGACTCACCTTAACAGTGACCAGAGACATGACTCACCTTAACAGTGACCAGAGACATGACTCACCTTAACAGTGACCAGAGACATGACTCACCTTAACAGTGACCAGAGACATGACTCACCTTAACAGTGACCAGAGACATGACTCACCTTAACAGTGACCAGAGACATGACTCACCTTAACAGTGACCAGAGACATGACTCACCTTAACAGTGACCAGAGACATGACTCACCTTAACAGTGACCAGAGACATGACTCACCTTAACAGTGACCAGAGACATGACTCACCTTAACAGTGACCAGAGACATGACTCACCTTAACAGTGACCAGAGACATGACTCACCTTAACAGTGACCAGAGACATGACTCACCTTAACAGTGACCAGAGACATGACTCACCTTAACAGTGACCAGAGACATGACTCACCTTAACAGTGACCAGAGACATGACTCACCTTAACAGTGACCAGAGACATGACTCACCTTAACAGTGACCAGAGACATGACTCACCTTAACAGTGACCAGAGACATGACTCACCTTAACAGTGACCAGAGACATGACTCACCTTAACAGTGACCAGAGACATGACTCACCTTAACAGTGACCAGAGACATGACTCACCTTAACAGTGACCAGAGACATGACTCACCTTAACAGTGACCAGAGACATGACTCACCTTAACAGTGACCAGAGACATGACTCACCTTAACAGTGACCAGAGACATGACTCACCTTAACAGTGACCAGAGACATGACTCACCTTAACAGTGACCAGAGACATGACTCACCTTAACAGTGACCAGAGACATGACTCACCTTAACAGTGACCAGAGACATGACTCACCTTAACAGTGACCAGAGACATGACTCACCTTAACAGTGACCAGAGACATGACTCACCTTAACAGTGACCAGAGACATGACTCACCTTAACAGTGACCAGAGACATGACTCACCTTAACAGTGACCAGAGACATGACTCACCTTAACAGTGACCAGAGACATGACTCACCTTAACAGTGACCAGAGACATGACTCACCTTAACAGTGACCAGAGACATGACTCACCTTAACAGTGACCAGAGACATGACTCACCTTAACAGTGACCAGAGACATGACTCACCTTAACAGTGACCAGAGACATGACTCACCTTAACAGTGACCAGAGACATGACTCACCTTAACAGTGACCAGAGACATGACTCACCTTAACAGTGACCAGAGACATGACTCACCTTAACAGTGACCAGAGACATGACTCACCTTAACAGTGACCAGAGACATGACTCACCTTAACAGTGACCAGAGACATGACTCACCTTAACAGTGACCAGAGACATGACTCACCTTAACAGTGACCAGAGACATGACTCACCTTAACAGTGACCAGAGACATGACTCACCTTAACAGTGACCAGAGACATGACTCACCTTAACAGTGACCAGAGACATGACTCACCTTAACAGTGACCAGAGACATGACTCACCTTAACAGTGACCAGAGACATGACTCACCTTAACAGTGACCAGAGACATGACTCACCTTAACAGTGACCAGAGACATGACTCACCTTAACAGTGACCAGAGACATGACTCACCTTAACAGTGACCAGAGACATGACTCACCTTAACAGTGACCAGAGACATGACTCACCTTAACAGTGACCAGAGACATGACTCACCTTAACAGTGACCAGAGACATGACTCACCTTAACAGTGACCAGAGACATGACTCACCTTAACAGTGACCAGAGACATGACTCACCTTAACAGTGACCAGAGACATGACTCACCTTAACAGTGACCAGAGACATGACTCACCTTAACAGTGACCAGAGACATGACTCACCTTAACAGTGACCAGAGACATGACTCACCTTAACAGTGACCAGAGACATGACTCACCTTAACAGTGACCAGAGACATGACTCACCTTAACAGTGACCAGAGACATGACTCACCTTAACAGTGACCAGAGACATGACTCACCTTAACAGTGACCAGAGACATGACTCACCTTAACAGTGACCAGAGACATGACTCACCTTAACAGTGACCAGAGACATGACTCACCTTAACAGTGACCAGAGACATGACTCACCTTAACAGTGACCAGAGACATGACTCACCTTAACAGTGACCAGAGACATGACTCACCTTAACAGTGACCAGAGACATGACTCACCTTAACAGTGACCAGAGACATGACTCACCTTAACAGTGACCAGAGACATGACTCACCTTAACAGTGACCAGAGACATGACTCACCTTAACAGTGACCAGAGACATGACTCACCTTAACAGTGACCAGAGACATGACTCACCTTAACAGTGACCAGAGACATGACTCACCTTAACAGTGACCAGAGACATGACTCACCTTAACAGTGACCAGAGACATGACTCACCTTAACAGTGACCAGAGACATGACTCACCTTAACAGTGACCAGAGACATGACTCACCTTAACAGTGACCAGAGACATGACTCACCTTAACAGTGACCAGAGACATGACTCACCTTAACAGTGACCAGAGACATGACTCACCTTAACAGTGACCAGAGACATGACTCACCTTAACAGTGACCAGAGACATGACTCACCTTAACAGTGACCAGAGACATGACTCACCTTAACAGTGACCAGAGACATGACTCACCTTAACAGTGACCAGAGACATGACTCACCTTAACAGTGACCAGAGACATGACTCACCTTAACAGTGACCAGAGACATGACTCACCTTAACAGTGACCAGAGACATGACTCACCTTAACAGTGACCAGAGACATGACTCACCTTAACAGTGACCAGAGACATGACTCACCTTAACAGTGACCAGAGACATGACTCACCTTAACAGTGACCAGAGACATGACTCACCTTAACAGTGACCAGAGACATGACTCACCTTAACAGTGACCAGAGACATGACTCACCTTAACAGTGACCAGAGACATGACTCACCTTAACAGTGACCAGAGACATGACTCACCTTAACAGTGACCAGAGACATGACTCACCTTAACAGTGACCAGAGACATGACTCACCTTAACAGTGACCAGAGACATGACTCACCTTAACAGTGACCAGAGACATGACTCACCTTAACAGTGACCAGAGACATGACTCACCTTAACAGTGACCAGAGACATGACTCACCTTAACAGTGACCAGAGACATGACTCACCTTAACAGTGACCAGAGACATGACTCACCTTAACAGTGACCAGAGACATGACTCACCTTAACAGTGACCAGAGACATGACTCACCTTAACAGTGACCAGAGACATGACTCACCTTAACAGTGACCAGAGACATGACTCACCTTAACAGTGACCAGAGACATGACTCACCTTAACAGTGACCAGAGACATGACTCACCTTAACAGTGACCAGAGACATGACTCACCTTAACAGTGACCAGAGACATGACTCACCTTAACAGTGACCAGAGACATGACTCACCTTAACAGTGACCAGAGACATGACTCACCTTAACAGTGACCAGAGACATGACTCACCTTAACAGTGACCAGAGACATGACTCACCTTAACAGTGACCAGAGACATGACTCACCTTAACAGTGACCAGAGACATGACTCACCTTAACAGTGACCAGAGACATGACTCACCTTAACAGTGACCAGAGACATGACTCACCTTAACAGTGACCAGAGACATGACTCACCTTAACAGTGACCAGAGACATGACTCACCTTAACAGTGACCAGAGACATGACTCACCTTAACAGTGACCAGAGACATGACTCACCTTAACAGTGACCAGAGACATGACTCACCTTAACAGTGACCAGAGACATGACTCACCTTAACAGTGACCAGAGACATGACTCACCTTAACAGTGACCAGAGACATGACTCACCTTAACAGTGACCAGAGACATGACTCACCTTAACAGTGACCAGAGACATGACTCACCTTAACAGTGACCAGAGACATGACTCACCTTAACAGTGACCAGAGACATGACTCACCTTAACAGTGACCAGAGACATGACTCACCTTAACAGTGACCAGAGACATGACTCACCTTAACAGTGACCAGAGACATGACTCACCTTAACAGTGACCAGAGACATGACTCACCTTAACAGTGACCAGAGACATGACTCACCTTAACAGTGACCAGAGACATGACTCACCTTAACAGTGACCAGAGACATGACTCACCTTAACAGTGACCAGAGACATGACTCACCTTAACAGTGACCAGAGACATGACTCACCTTAACAGTGACCAGAGACATGACTCACCTTAACAGTGACCAGAGACATGACTCACCTTAACAGTGACCAGAGACATGACTCACCTTAACAGTGACCAGAGACATGACTCACCTTAACAGTGACCAGAGACATGACTCACCTTAACAGTGACCAGAGACATGACTCACCTTAACAGTGACCAGAGACATGACTCACCTTAACAGTGACCAGAGACATGACTCACCTTAACAGTGACCAGAGACATGACTCACCTTAACAGTGACCAGAGACATGACTCACCTTAACAGTGACCAGAGACATGACTCACCTTAACAGTGACCAGAGACATGACTCACCTTAACAGTGACCAGAGACATGACTCACCTTAACAGTGACCAGAGACATGACTCACCTTAACAGTGACCAGAGACATGACTCACCTTAACAGTGACCAGAGACATGACTCACCTTAACAGTGACCAGAGACATGACTCACCTTAACAGTGACCAGAGACATGACTCACCTTAACAGTGACCAGAGACATGACTCACCTTAACAGTGACCAGAGACATGACTCACCTTAACAGTGACCAGAGACATGACTCACCTTAACAGTGACCAGAGACATGACTCACCTTAACAGTGACCAGAGACATGACTCACCTTAACAGTGACCAGAGACATGACTCACCTTAACAGTGACCAGAGACATGACTCACCTTAACAGTGACCAGAGACATGACTCACCTTAACAGTGACCAGAGACATGACTCACCTTAACAGTGACCAGAGACATGACTCACCTTAACAGTGACCAGAGACATGACTCACCTTAACAGTGACCAGAGACATGACTCACCTTAACAGTGACCAGAGACATGACTCACCTTAACAGTGACCAGAGACATGACTCACCTTAACAGTGACCAGAGACATGACTCACCTTAACAGTGACCAGAGACATGACTCACCTTAACAGTGACCAGAGACATGACTCACCTTAACAGTGACCAGAGACATGACTCACCTTAACAGTGACCAGAGACATGACTCACCTTAACAGTGACCAGAGACATGACTCACCTTAACAGTGACCAGAGACATGACTCACCTTAACAGTGACCAGAGACATGACTCACCTTAACAGTGACCAGAGACATGACTCACCTTAACAGTGACCAGAGACATGACTCACCTTAACAGTGACCAGAGACATGACTCACCTTAACAGTGACCAGAGACATGACTCACCTTAACAGTGACCAGAGACATGACTCACCTTAACAGTGACCAGAGACATGACTCACCTTAACAGTGACCAGAGACATGACTCACCTTAACAGTGACCAGAGACATGACTCACCTTAACAGTGACCAGAGACATGACTCACCTTAACAGTGACCAGAGACATGACTCACCTTAACAGTGACCAGAGACATGACTCACCTTAACAGTGACCAGAGACATGACTCACCTTAACAGTGACCAGAGACATGACTCACCTTAACAGTGACCAGAGACATGACTCACCTTAACAGTGACCAGAGACATGACTCACCTTAACAGTGACCAGAGACATGACTCACCTTAACAGTGACCAGAGACATGACTCACCTTAACAGTGACCAGAGACATGACTCACCTTAACAGTGACCAGAGACATGACTCACCTTAACAGTGACCAGAGACATGACTCACCTTAACAGTGACCAGAGACATGACTCACCTTAACAGTGACCAGAGACATGACTCACCTTAACAGTGACCAGAGACATGACTCACCTTAACAGTGACCAGAGACATGACTCACCTTAACAGTGACCAGAGACATGACTCACCTTAACAGTGACCAGAGACATGACTCACCTTAACAGTGACCAGAGACATGACTCACCTTAACAGTGACCAGAGACATGACTCACCTTAACAGTGACCAGAGACATGACTCACCTTAACAGTGACCAGAGACATGACTCACCTTAACAGTGACCAGAGACATGACTCACCTTAACAGTGACCAGAGACATGACTCACCTTAACAGTGACCAGAGACATGACTCACCTTAACAGTGACCAGAGACATGACTCACCTTAACAGTGACCAGAGACATGACTCACCTTAACAGTGACCAGAGACATGACTCACCTTAACAGTGACCAGAGACATGACTCACCTTAACAGTGACCAGAGACATGACTCACCTTAACAGTGACCAGAGACATGACTCACCTTAACAGTGACCAGAGACATGACTCACCTTAACAGTGACCAGAGACATGACTCACCTTAACAGTGACCAGAGACATGACTCACCTTAACAGTGACCAGAGACATGACTCACCTTAACAGTGACCAGAGACATGACTCACCTTAACAGTGACCAGAGACATGACTCACCTTAACAGTGACCAGAGACATGACTCACCTTAACAGTGACCAGAGACATGACTCACCTTAACAGTGACCAGAGACATGACTCACCTTAACAGTGACCAGAGACATGACTCACCTTAACAGTGACCAGAGACATGACTCACCTTAACAGTGACCAGAGACATGACTCACCTTAACAGTGACCAGAGACATGACTCACCTTAACAGTGACCAGAGACATGACTCACCTTAACAGTGACCAGAGACATGACTCACCTTAACAGTGACCAGAGACATGACTCACCTTAACAGTGACCAGAGACATGACTCACCTTAACAGTGACCAGAGACATGACTCACCTTAACAGTGACCAGAGACATGACTCACCTTAACAGTGACCAGAGACATGACTCACCTTAACAGTGACCAGAGACATGACTCACCTTAACAGTGACCAGAGACATGACTCACCTTAACAGTGACCAGAGACATGACTCACCTTAACAGTGACCAGAGACATGACTCACCTTAACAGTGACCAGAGACATGACTCACCTTAACAGTGACCAGAGACATGACTCACCTTAACAGTGACCAGAGACATGACTCACCTTAACAGTGACCAGAGACATGACTCACCTTAACAGTGACCAGAGACATGACTCACCTTAACAGTGACCAGAGACATGACTCACCTTAACAGTGACCAGAGACATGACCTTAACAGTGACCAGAGACATGACTCACCTTAACAGTGACCAGAGACATGACTCACCTTAACAGTGACCAGAGACATGACTCACCTTAACAGTGACCAGAGACATGACTCACCTTAACAGTGACCAGAGACATGACTCACCTTAACAGTGACCAGAGACATGACTCACCTTAACAGTGACCAGAGACATGACTCACCTTAACAGTGACCAGAGACATGACTCACCTTAACAGTGACCAGAGACATGACTCACCTTAACAGTGACCAGAGACATGACTCACCTTAACAGTGACCAGAGACATGACTCACCTTAACAGTGACCAGAGACATGACTCACCTTAACAGTGACCAGAGACATGACTCACCTTAACAGTGACCAGAGACATGACTCACCTTAACAGTGACCAGAGACATGACTCACCTTAACAGTGACCAGAGACATGACTCACCTTAACAGTGACCAGAGACATGACTCACCTTAACAGTGACCAGAGACATGACTCACCTTAACAGTGACCAGAGACATGACTCACCTTAACAGTGACCAGAGACATGACTCACCTTAACAGTGACCAGAGACATGACTCACCTTAACAGTGACCAGAGACATGACTCACCTTAACAGTGACCAGAGACATGACTCACCTTAACAGTGACCAGAGACATGACTCACCTTAACAGTGACCAGAGACATGACTCACCTTAACAGTGACCAGAGACATGACTCACCTTAACAGTGACCAGAGACATGACTCACCTTAACAGTGACCAGAGACATGACTCACCTTAACAGTGACCAGAGACATGACTCACCTTAACAGTGACCAGAGACATGACTCACCTTAACAGTGACCAGAGACATGACTCACCTTAACAGTGACCAGAGACATGACTCACCTTAACAGTGACCAGAGACATGACTCACCTTAACAGTGACCAGAGACATGACTCACCTTAACAGTGACCAGAGACATGACTCACCTTAACAGTGACCAGAGACATGACTCACCTTAACAGTGACCAGAGACATGACTCACCTTAACAGTGACCAGAGACATGACTCACCTTAACAGTGACCAGAGACATGACTCACCTTAACAGTGACCAGAGACATGACTCACCTTAACAGTGACCAGAGACATGACTCACCTTAACAGTGACCAGAGACATGACTCACCTTAACAGTGACCAGAGACATGACTCACCTTAACAGTGACCAGAGACATGACTCACCTTAACAGTGACCAGAGACATGACTCACCTTAACAGTGACCAGAGACATGACTCACCTTAACAGTGACCAGAGACATGACTCACCTTAACAGTGACCAGAGACATGACTCACCTTAACAGTGACCAGAGACATGACTCACCTTAACAGTGACCAGAGACATGACTCACCTTAACAGTGACCAGAGACATGACTCACCTTAACAGTGACCAGAGACATGACTCACCTTAACAGTGACCAGAGACATGACTCACCTTAACAGTGACCAGAGACATGACTCACCTTAACAGTGACCAGAGACATGACTCACCTTAACAGTGACCAGAGACATGACTCACCTTAACAGTGACCAGAGACATGACTCACCTTAACAGTGACCAGAGACATGACTCACCTTAACAGTGACCAGAGACATGACTCACCTTAACAGTGACCAGAGACATGACTCACCTTAACAGTGACCAGAGACATGACTCACCTTAACAGTGACCAGAGACATGACTCACCTTAACAGTGACCAGACATGACTCACCTTAACAGTGACCAGAGACATGACTCACCTTAACAGTGACCAGAGACATGACTCACCTTAACAGTGACCAGAGACATGACTCACCTTAACAGTGACCAGAGACATGACTCACCTTAACAGTGACCAGAGACATGACTCACCTTAACAGTGACCAGAGACATGACTCACCTTAACAGTGACCAGAGACATGACTCACCTTAACAGTGACCAGAGACATGACTCACCTTAACAGTGACCAGAGACATGACTCACCTTAACAGTGACCAGAGACATGACTCACCTTAACAGTGACCAGAGACATGACTCACCTTAACAGTGACCAGAGACATGACTCACCTTAACAGTGACCAGAGACATGACTCACCTTAACAGTGACCAGAGACATGACTCACCTTAACAGTGACCAGAGACATGACTCACCTTAACAGTGACCAGAGACATGACTCACCTTAACAGTGACCAGAGACATGACTCACCTTAACAGTGACCAGAGACATGACTCACCTTAACAGTGACCAGAGACATGACTCACCTTAACAGTGACCAGAGACATGACTCACCTTAACAGTGACCAGAGACATGACTCACCTTAACAGTGACCAGAGACATGACTCACCTTAACAGTGACCAGAGACATGACTCACCTTAACAGTGACCAGAGACATGACTCACCTTAACAGTGACCAGAGACATGACTCACCTTAACAGTGACCAGAGACATGACTCACCTTAACAGTGACCAGAGACATGACTCACCTTAACAGTGACCAGAGACATGACTCACCTTAACAGTGACCAGAGACATGACTCACCTTAACAGTGACCAGAGACATGACTCACCTTAACAGTGACCAGAGACATGACTCACCTTAACAGTGACCAGAGACATGACTCACCTTAACAGTGACCAGAGACATGACTCACCTTAACAGTGACCAGAGACATGACTCACCTTAACAGTGACCAGAGACATGACTCACCTTAACAGTGACCAGAGACATGACTCACCTTAACAGTGACCAGAGACATGACTCACCTTAACAGTGACCAGAGACATGACTCACCTTAACAGTGACCAGAGACATGACTCACCTTAACAGTGACCAGAGACATGACTCACCTTAACAGTGACCAGAGACATGACTCACCTTAACAGTGACCAGAGACATGACTCACCTTAACAGTGACCAGAGACATGACTCACCTTAACAGTGACCAGAGACATGACTCACCTTAACAGTGACCAGAGACATGACTCACCTTAACAGTGACCAGAGACATGACTCACCTTAACAGTGACCAGAGACATGACTCACCTTAACAGTGACCAGAGACATGACTCACCTTAACAGTGACCAGAGACATGACTCACCTTAACAGTGACCAGAGACATGACTCACCTTAACAGTGACCAGAGACATGACTCACCTTAACAGTGACCAGAGACATGACTCACCTTAACAGTGACCAGAGACATGACTCACCTTAACAGTGACCAGAGACATGACTCACTTAACAGTGACCAGAGACATGACTCACCTTAACAGTGACCAGAGACATGACTCACCTTAACAGTGACCAGAGACATGACTCACCTTAACAGTGACCAGAGACTGACTCACCTTAACAGTGACCAGAGACATGACTCACCTTAACAGTGACCAGACATGACTCACCTTAACAGTGACCAGAGACAGACTCACCTTAACAGTGAAGACATGACTCATCTTAACAGTGACCAGACATGACTCACCTTAACAGTGACCAGAGACATGACTCACCTTAACAGTGACCAGAGACACTCACCTTAACAGTGACCAGAGACTGACTCACCTTAACAGTGACCAGAGACATGACTCACCTAACAGTGACCAGAGACAGACTCACCTAACAGTGACCAGAGACATGACTCACCTTAACAGTGACCAGAGACATGACTCACCTTAACAGTGACCAGAGACATGACTCACCTTAACAGTGACCAGAGACATGACTCACCTTAACAGTGACCAGAGACATGACTCACCTAACAGTGACCAGAGACAGACTCACCTTAACAGTGACCAGAGACATGACTCACTTAACAGTGACCAGAGACATGACTCACCTTAACAGTGACCAGAGACATGACTCACCTTAACAGTGACCAGAGACATGACTCACCTAACAGTGACCAGAGACATGACTCACCTTAACAGTGACCAGAGACATGACTCACCTAACAGTGACCAGAGACATGACTCACCTTAACAGTGACCAGACAGACTCACTTAACAGTGACCAGAGAATGACTCACCTTAACAGTGACCAGACGACTCATCCTAACAGTGACCAGAGACATGACTCACCTTAACAGTGACCAGAGACATGACTCACCTTAACAGTGACAGAGACATGACTCACCTTAACAGTGACCAGAGACATGACTCACTTAACAGTGACCAGAGACATGACTCACCTTAACAGTGACCAGAGACATGACTCACCTTAACAGTGACCAGAGACATGACTCACCTTAACAGTGACCAGAGACATGACTCACTTAACAGTGACCAGAGACATGACTCACCTTAACAGTGACCAGAGACATGACTCACCTAACAGTGACCAGAGACATGACTCACTTAACAGTGACCAGAGACATGACTCACCTAACAGTGACCAGAGACAGACTCACCTTAACAGTGACCAGAGACATGACTCACCTTAACAGTGACCAGAGACATGACTCACCTTAACAGTGACCAGAGACATGACTCACCTTAACAGTGACCAGAGACTGACTCACCTTACAGTGACCAGAGACATGACTCACCTTAACAGTGACCAGAGACATGATCACCTTAACAGTGACCAGGACATGACCACCTTAACAGTGACCAGACATGACTCACCTTAACAGGGACCAGAGACATGATCACCTTAACAGTGACCAGAGACATGACTCACCTAACAGTGACCAGACATGACTCACCTTAACAGTGACCAGGAAACGACTCTTAACAGTGACCAGAGACATGACTCACCTTAACAGTGACCAGAGACATGACTCACCTTAACAGTGACCAGAACATGACTCACCTTAACAGTGACCAGAGACATGACTCACCTTAACAGTGACCAGAGACATGACTCACCTTAACAGTGACCAGAGACATGACTCACCTTAACAGTGACCAGAGACATGACCACCTTAACAGTGACCAGAGACATGACTCACCTTAACAGTGACCAGAGACATGACTCACCTTAACAGTGACCAGAGAATGACTCACCTTAACAGTGACCAGAGACTGACTCACCTTAACAGTGACCAGAGACATGACTCACCTTAACAGTGACCAGAGACATGACTCACCTTAACAGTGACCAGAGACATGACTCACCTAACAGTGACCAGAGACATGACTCACCTTAACAGTGACCAGACATGACTCACATTAACAGTGACCAGAGACATGACTCACCTTAACAGTGACCAGAGACATGACTCACCTTAACAGTGACCAGAGACATGACTCACCTTAACAGTGACCAGAGACCTGACTCACCTTAACAGTGACCAGAGACATGACTCACCTTAACAGTGACCAGAGAACTGACTCACCTTAACAGTGACAGAGACATGACTCACCTTAACAGTGACCAGAGACATGACTCACCTAACAGTGACCAGAGACAGACTCACCTTAACAGTGACAGAGACATGATCACCTTAACAGTGACCAGAGACATGACTCACCTNTATATATATATATTTGTGTATATTTATATATTTATATATATATATATATATATATATATATATATTCATATTATATATTATATATAAATATATATATATAAATATAGTTTTTGTATTTTTGCTGATTTTGTTATGTATAATAATAAAAGAAATATAAAATATTATATTGTTTTTACCCTTAAATTTGTAGTAATATTTACATTGAAAATAATATAATTAAATTTCAAGAATTTTATCTTTAAAGACAAAGATTTTAATTAAGAGCTTCAGATTAGGTTCAAAGCTTTCGTAAGAGATTCATATCGGTATATGAATGGATTATGAATGATTCATGTTAGGATTGTAAAGTTGTCACAACGTTTCTAATGTGTTAGATTCGTAGGTTTTGGTTGTAAGTTTGGAAACCTATTTAATTCCACCAAAAAAACCTATCTGATACGAGAAAACGAACGTTTCCAATCCTTTCAAACACTTTCCAGATAGGTTGTGGCAACATAAAAATGTTTGCTGGGCTGGCCGTCAACTTTCCTCCCAACTACGGCAGCCAGCCTACGTCTCGGCGGTCGTCGCACATTTCCCAATTAGTCCTTGTCACTGTACTCCCAGAGGAACTGCCTCTCACCACTATGAAGTCACTGTGAAGTTATCAGCCGTCCCGGACGACACTGCTTAAGCTCCACATGCACAGCACCCGACTTCAGAGCACTTGAAGCTCACTTCACTGTCAATTCCCTCGTCGTCTAGATATATCGCTAGGTATTTGGGAAGACTTCTCGACGTGCTTGCATCCAACTGTTGACTCGTAGGGTTCCACGAAGGTGGGGTTACTGTCAAACTTGACAGGATCGTCGATCACACGTTCAACCTGGTTGACAAGGCGGTCAACCCGGTTCACTCACGGTGGATTGGCCCGGCCACTAAGCTGTCTCTTATACTGGTGAACTGCCAAGGACGTCACACGTCGATGCCCGGCCCACTTCTTGCAATGCACCTGTCCCTGAGCACTTGTTGCTCAATATTCTGTCAATTCCTTATCTGAGCCACATCGGGGTTGCAGGAAGACCTCACAGAGTGCGCGCTAACAACTGGAGACGCTTACATCCACTGGAGTTCGGTAAATCCGTCACTCTGACAGGATGACCGGATCGCACGTCCTACCTCTCGGACGTGTCGTGAAAGACTGATCTCGCCCAGGCGCCACCACGGCTGGACCCCCATGCCTATGTGACGTCACTTTTTCCAAAGTCGGTTTTCATTGGCTCCCAGTGCCATGTCGCTGACGGTGACCAATCTGGCGACACTGACGTCACACAGTTTTGGCGGGAGAACAGACTCGCCAGCGCCATATTGGCTCCCTAAAGGGCCTATCCCACAGGCCAAAATACTATATTTTCGCAAATTTCTCGGCTCATCGAGAATACTGTTCTCTCCCACATATGTTCAATTGATGCCTGCAATGTAGAGAACGCTCGGGAATAGTGGACATGACTCTTACAGCAGGCGTGGGAGAATTAGAAGGGGGGAACACCGTCACATACCCCTCCCCTTAAATAAGAGTCATGTCTGGTTAGTGCATGCGGGACAACGCATCTGCGACTACGTTGTCCTTTCCACTGAAAATCTTGGCTTCCAGCCAGTATTGCAGCCGCCAATGTGTGACACTCCTCATGTGTCTGCAGACCGTCTTCAAGGTCATCCTGGGCGTCCACTGCTTACCTATTACGGACCGAGGGCTCCACACCTCGCGTCCGTTCACCAGCCGGAACTGTGAGAAGTTTAACGGTTCTGCCACTGCTTTGCGAATGGCCAACAAAACAGGGTCCGCTGCCTCTTCCCACTCGTCTTCCTGCTCTACGCAGAACATTCTCAGAGTTGTCTCTGAGGTGGAGTGGAGTCTTCCGACCGCCCCCTTCGACTGCGATCGGTAGGGCGACGACCGAATCTGCATCACTCCCCGATTTATCACTGTTCGTCTGACACACTCAGACCGGAATATATTTCCACTGTCAGCCTGATTTTCCCTGGGCCTCCTCACCCAAGAGAAAAGATGTTGTAGTTGCCCAGCCACTTCTCTCGACGTTGAACGTCGCATCGTGGTCACCCCTAGGTGACCCGCAGAGTCAACAGCGTGCAACGGACTCAACACTGCCGCTCTGCACTTGGCTGGCAACGCTACTTGGCCTCTCGTACCTGGAGAGGCTTTTCCGACCTCCATCCTTACAGGTTTACACTGTCTTACTAATATGCCTTCTTGCCTGTTAAAGTGAGTAGCTTTCTCGGGACCAATACGTCCTCCTTTGGCCTTACAAATCAACTTGGGGAATTCTGCCTGCTGCACCTCCTCGAGACGAGTGCGGTCCACCCTGGAGAACCGGTGAGGGTCACCTGTACCTCACCTTCTGGGCTGCCTTCGCCCTCCACTCGCTCTCCTGGTTCCATGACGAGGTGATCATTTTCCAGGCCGTCGGACGTCTCCTCGTCGGCCTTATCAGATCCACGCTCTCCTCGTCCATCGCACTGCCTCGGAGTTACAACACAGACAGGGAACGCCTCCATGGTGATTACTTTCTCGTCCCCGCAGGCGTCGAACACTTCGCCTTTCTTCTCGAAGTGCTCCAAGCACTCCTCGTCCTTCACGAGGTTCGGTAAGACACGTCCTCCACACGCGTCATTTCCCAAAATGACCTGCGCCTCCCTCGTGGGCATTGTCGCACAGACCCCCACTACTAGGGTTTGGCATCCATAAACCGAACTCAGGGTTACCTGGTGTAGGGGCATCTGCACTGGGCCTCCCACAGTATTCACACTTGCCTCTCCTACACAGGTATTCTCGTGACACTCAGGGAAAAGGGTTCTGCTCACCAGGGTAAATTCCGCCCCAGTATCTCTCAGCATCATTACCGGGATGGGGTCTGCGTCCCCCACCCTTACAGTTCCCTCACGCACGAATGGGTTAGCCTTTTCCTTCCTAAGTACGGGTCCATCCCGCACTCCTTCGGCTAACTGGTCCTCTACCCGTACAAAAGCAACGTAACCCCGCTGCTTAGGACGTCTACATTCGCGTGCCATGTGTCCTACTAACCCGCAGTTGAAACAGCGGATCCTTCTCCTCCCGCGGACTTCTCTTGCGCCTTCCAAAGACTCATGCTCAGCTTCTCCGGCCGTAACGATAACAAGATCTCTTGAGCTCTCCCTCGGTGACTTCTTCGGCGGTTCCACAGCACCCTTCTGTCCTCTGCTGTCTCCATTCGAGGGGTAGGACCTGGGAGAACTCGGTCCCGTCCTCCATCCGTCCGACCTTCTCTTCTGAGTTTTAGGGTACTTACGTTTATCCGCCCATTTATTAAAATTCTTCAATCTGTTCTCCCTTCGTGCCGTCTTAATTCTCTCTTGTTCTGCTTTAGCGGCCTCCATCTTTATCATAGCCAGTTCAGCCTTGGCCGTTTCTTGTTCGGCCTTGGCTCTCTCTTGTTCAACTTTAAATTTTTCCTGTTCAGCTTTAGCCTTTTCTTGTTCGGCTTTAGCTTTCTCTTGCTCAGCTTTAGCTCGCTCCTGCTCGGCTTTGGCTTTCTCTTGCTCAAGCCGAGCCTGCCTCTTTTCACGTTGCAGCTGCACCTCATTGTCTCCTGGTTCCAATTTTGGTTTCACCTCGCGCCTCTCAAGGCTGCTTTCCCTGCTGCTACTTGAGTTTACATTAATTCCTTCGTCACTTGGCGCATCATCGGTTTCCACTGAAATTTCTTCCAACCTATCGGATTCTTCTCTACGCAGCTGTGCTTCTTCGCGCTTCAGCTGAGCTTCTCGTTCTTCTCTGCGCAGCTGTGCCTCTCTTTCTGCTTCCTCGCGCTTCAGCTGTGCTTCTCTCTCTGCTTCCTCGCGCCTCAGCTGTGCTTCTCTCTCTGCTTCCTCGCGCCTCAGCTGTGCTTCTCTCTCTTCTCTGCGCAGCTGTGCTTCTCGCTCTGCTTCCTCGCGCTTCAGCTGTGCCTGTGCTTCTCTTTCTGCTTCTTGTTTCCTTAACCAAGTCCGCAGTGCGTCGCGTCTATCCTCTACCTTACCATGCCTACCCTTTAGGCCGAAATGGTCTTCCAACATCCTTATCTGCCTCCCAGTGCACGTGTCTAGAATCTTCTCGTCCTGAGTTTTGCAGAACATGCTTACTCTGTCTATTTGTGTTATTGCCCTGATTTCCTTTCGTTTACCAGACGCCCTATCTGACTTCAACCTAACACCATACATTTTAGCGATCAACCAAAGTTGTTCCTGGGTACACTCTTGCAAGATTTCATCATCCCCTGTATCAATGTACTTCTGGGCTCTAGCAAGGTCTCTCTCCGAACTTCTAAAATTCATGACCGCTGTCATCGTCCTCCAACTTGTGACTGCGAGTGAAAACTTAGGCCTGATATCTAATACCACAATTACAACCTTGATCTTGCTCGTGATCCTGGCAAGGTCGCCAATGTCGGGGTGTCACGGTGTTCGTTAGTGAAGGGTTAAAGCAAAGGTAGACCGGATCTCCCTTCCAGGTGGTTGCTCCGACAATAACCCTTACTCACCGTCGTTCTACGGGTCTTCCCTCGATCCTCTAGGCTCCACTGCACGCCCCGGAGAGTACCCCAGTCGATCTCACAACCGGCCTTAAATTGCAAGATGAGTGGGGGCACAGATCGTTCCCTCAATCTGTGGCCCGCCCCGACACAGAACTCTTACACAGCCTTTAAGGTCGCCAACTGGTGTTTTTAGGTGTCCAGTAACACTGCAGTGGTGAGGTGTAATTGTGGTAATTGTGGTAAGAGCAATTTCAAACAATATGGTATCAGGCAGATCACTCTGCTTTACTTCATTAGCGGTCACAAGATAAATGGAGGGGATGATATCAAACACCAAAGAGTTTTGGTATTTTACTTAAAAGACAACGAGAAATATATATGCATCAATGTATCAGGAATAATATATGACAACTGCTCAATTCATAGCAGAATAATCTGGAGCGCACCAATATGGTAACACCGGCAGCGCCACGCGTCACCTGTCAGATGTCAGCTGACCGGGACCCTCGCGACCGTGAGAAAAGATTAGTACTTGTTTTCTAATTCTATCACGATCCCCGTTTATTTAACTTTTTCGCAAAACACTGTATTCAACATTCACATGGCATACTTATGATTTCACTGGCCTCACGATCAATATCTTATTCACAATGCACTCACAGTGACTTTTCACCGTACCAAAAGATTACTCTATTCTTAATAATATTTACTGTGAATGCATTCGCTTGATCACTGAACTTTTCTTTATATCTATATTTTCTCTCAAAGAGATATCACTGGCAATCACTTCACGTATATGATATTATTCAGTACACAGGCATGTACATGGATAACTCATTGATCGAATCACAGGCATATATATATATATATAAATCATGAAGATCAATACACAGGCATTTATATCAATAAATCATGGAGATCAACACACAGGCATTTATATCAATAGATCATAGAGATCAACACACAGGCATGTATATCAATAGATCAGGGAGATCAACACACAGGCATTTATATCAATAAATCATGGAGATCAACACACAGGCATTTATATCAATAATTCTAGGCTCATAGCCTAACACCAATATCTGGTTTACTACCAATATATATAATAATAATCACAGGAAATTAACAATAGTCACAGTAAATTCTTTGATGAATCCTGGTGCTTGCACACACCCACACATATATATATATATATATATATATATATATATATATATATATATATATATATATATATATATATGTAAACTGATACTGTGAGCGCTCTGGGTAGCCTCACCACACACTGTGCTCTCTGTGACTTAGACTCAAGTGAGACTTGCTCACGACATATAAAATATCCTGACAAGAAAATATTAGCTAACTAAAGGGAAATGGGAGGGTAACTGTAAACACCTACTTCACCTATCCTAGGATGACAGTTGGGTTGTAGCTCCTGGTCCAGGCTCTCGCCTCGTTCACCATCCAGAAACACAAGCCCACGCCTTAGGATGTTGCGTCTCGCCGCTTCTGTACACTGCAGGTCCGTGCTCCTTCCTCTACAGTACGTCGCAGGGTTGAAGTCGGTCTCCTGGCCGTCAACTTTCCTCCCAACTACGGCAGCCAGCCTACGTCTCGGCGGTCGTCGCACGTTTCCCAATTAGTCCTTGTCACTGTACTCCCAGAGGAACTGCCTCTCACCACTACGAAGTCACTGTGAAGTTATCAGCCGTCCCGGACGACACTGCTTAAGCTCCACACGCACAGCACCCGACTTCAGAGCACTTGAAGCTCACTTCACTGTCAATTCCCTCGTCGTCTAGATATATCGCTAGGTATTTGGGAAGACTTCTCGACGTGCTTGCATCCAACTGTTGACTCGTAGGGTTCCACGAAGGTGGGGTTACTGTCAAACTTGACAGGATCGTCGATCACACGTTCAACCTGGTTGACAAGGCGGTCAACCCGGTTCACTCACGGTGGATTGGCCCGGCCACTAAGCTGTCTCTTATACTGGTGAACTGCCAAGGACGTCACACGTCGATGCCCGGCCCACTTCTTGCAACGCACCTGTCCCTGAGCACTTGTTGCTCAATATTCTGTCAATTCCTTATCTGAGCCACATCGGGGTTGCAGGAAGACCTCACAGAGTGCGCGCTAACAACTGGAGACGCTTACATCCACTGGAGTTCGGTAAATCCGTCACTCTGTCAGGATGACCGGATCGCAGGTCCTACCTCTCGGACGTGTCGTGAAAGACTGATCTCGCCCAGGCGCCACCACGGCTGGACCCCCATGCCTATGTGACGTCACTTTTTCCAAAGTCGGTTTTCATTGGCTCCCAGTGCCATGTCGCTGACGGTGACCAATCTGGCGACACTGATGTCACACAGTTTTGGCGGGAGAACAGACTCGCCAACACCATATTGGCTCCCTAAGGGCCTATCCCACAGGCCAAAATACTATATTTTCGCAAATTTCTCGGCTCATCGAGAATACTGTTCTCTCCCACATATGTTCAATTGATGCCTGCAATGTAGAGAACGCTCGGGAATAGTGACATGACACTTACAGCAGGCGTGGGAGAATTAGAAGGGTGGGAACACCGTCACAACAGTGACCAGACATGACTCACCTTAAAGGTGACCAGAGACATGACTCACCTTAACAGTGACAAAGACCTGACTAACCTTAACAGTGACCAGAGACATGGCTCACCTTAACAGTGACCAGAGACTTGACTCATCTTAACAGTGACTAGAGACCTGACTCACCTTAACAGTGACCAAACATAACTCACCTTAACAGTGACCAGAGACATGACTCACCTTAACAGTGACCAGAGACATGACTCACCTTAACAGTGACCAGAGACATGACTTACCTTAACAGTGACCAGAGACATGACTCACCTTAACAGTGACCAGAGACATGACTTACCTTAACAGTGACCAGAGACATGACTCACCTTAACAGTGACCAGAGACTTGACTCATCTTAACAGTGACCAAAGACAAGACTCACCCTAACAGTTATAAAAGACATGACTCACCTTAACAGTGACCAGACATGACTCACCTTAACAGTGACCAGAGACATGACTCACCTTACCATTGACCAGAGACATCACTCACCTTACAGTGACCAGACATGACTCATCTTAACAGTGACCAGACATGACTCCCTTAACAGTGACCAAGACATGACTCACCTTAACAGTGACCAGAGACTGACTCACCTTAACAGTGACCAGAGACCTGGCTCACCTTAACAGTGACCAAGACATAACTCACCTTAACAGTGACCAGAGACATGACTCACCTTAACAGTGACCAGAGACTGACTCACCTTAACAGTGACCAGAGACATGACTCACCTTAACAGTGACCAGACATGACTCACCTTAACAGTGACCAGAGACATGACTCACCTTAACAGTGACCAGACATGACTCACCTTAACAGTGACCAGAGACATGACTCACCTTAACAGTGACCAGAGACATGACTCACTTAACAGTGACCAGAGACATGACTCACCTTAACAGTGACCAGAGACATGACTCATCTTAACAGTGACCAGAGACATGACTCACCTTAACAGTGACCAAAGACAACTCACCTTAACCGTGACCAGAGACATGACTCACCTTAACAGTGACCAGAGACATGACTCACCTTAACAGTGACCAGAGACATGACTCACCTAACAGTGACCAGACATGACTCATCTTAACAGTGACCAGACATGACTCACCTTAACAGTGACCAGAACATGACTCACCTTAACAGTGACCAGAGACATGACTCACCTTAAACAGTGACCAGAGACATGACTCCCTTAACAGTGACCAGAGACATGACTCACCTTAACAGTGACCAGAGACATGACTCACCTTAACAGTGACCAGAGACATGACTCACCTTAACAGTGACCAGAGATGACTCACTTAACAGTGACCAGACATGACTCACCTTAACAGTGACCAGAGACATGACTCACCTTAACAGTGACCAGAGACATGACTCACCTTAACAGTGACCAGAGACATGACTCACCTTAACAGTGACCAGACATGACTCACCTTAACAGTGACCAGAGACATGACTCACCTTAACAGTGACCAGAGACTTGACTCACCTTAACAGTGACCAGAGACTTGACTCATCCTTAACAGTGACCAGAGACATAACTCACCTTAACAGTGACCAGACATGACTCACCTTAACAGTGACCAGAGACATGACTCACCTTAACATGACCAGAGACATGACTCACCTTAACAGTGACCAGAGACATGACTCACCTTAACAGTGACCAGAGACATGACTCACCTTAACAGTGACCAGAGACATGACTCACCTTAACAGTGACCAGAGACATGACTCACCTTAACAGTGACCAGACATGACTCACCTTAACAGTGACCAGAGACATGACTCACCTTAACAGTGACCAGACATGACTCACCTTAACAGTGACCAGAGACATGACTCACCTTACCAGTGACCAGAGACATGACTCACCTTAACATGACCAGACATGACTCACCTTAACAGTGACCAAGACATGACTCACTTAACAGTGACCAGA
>WNGS01161642.1:809-22508 GCA_020271785.1 Procambarus virginalis | reverse complement strand
ACACACACACACACACACACACACACACACACACACACACACACAGACACACACACACACACACACACACACACACACACACACACCACACACACACACACACACACACACACACACACACACACACACACACACACACACATACACACACACACACACACACACACACACACACACACACATACATACACACACACTGTGTGTGTGTGTATGTATGTGTGGGGGGAAAAAAGAAAAAAAGAGTAGTTAGTAAACAGTTGATTGACAGTTGTGTTTGCGGGGGTTGAGCTTTGCTCTTTCGGCCCGCCTCTCAACTGTCAATCAACTGTTTACTAACTACTTCTTTTTTTCTTTTTCCCCCCACACATACATACACACACACACAGTGTGTGTGTATGTATGTGTGTGTGTGTGTGTGTGTGTGTGTGTGTGTGTGTGTGTATGTGTGTGTGTGTGTGTGTGTGTGTGTGTGTGTGTGTGTGTGTGTGTGTGTGTGTGTGTGTGTGTGTGTGTGTGTGGTGTGTGTGTGTGTGTCTGTGTGTGTGTGTGTGTGTGTGTGTGTGTGTGTGTGTGTGTGTGTGTGTGTGTGTGTGTGTGTGTGTGTGTGTGTGTGTGTTTGTGTGTGTGTGTGTGTGTACTCACCTAGTTGTGTTTGCGGGGGTTGAGCTATGGCTCTTTGGTCCCGCCTCTCAACCGTCAATCAACAGGTGTACAGGTTCCTGAGCCTATTGGGCTCTATCATATCTACACTTGAAACTGTGTATGGAGTCAGCCTCCACCACATCGTTTCCGAATGCATTCCATTTGGCAACCACTCTGGCACTAAAATGTTCTTTCTAATATCTCTGTGGCTCATTTGGGCACTCAGTTTCCACCTGTGTCCCCATGTGTGTGTGCCCCTTGTGTTAAATAGCCTGTCTTTATCTACCCTATCAATTCCCTTCAGAATCTTGAATGTGGTGATCATGTCCCCCTAACTCTTCTGTCTTCCAGCGAAGTGAGGTTTAATTCCCGTAGTCTCTCCTCGTAGCTCATAGCTCTCAGCTCGGGTACTAGTCTGGTGGCAAACCTTTGATCCTTTTCCAGTTAGTCTTATGCTTGACTAGATATGGACTCCATGCTGGAGCCGCATACTCCAGGATTGGCCTGACATATGTGGTATACAAAATTCTGAATGATTCTTTACACAAGTTTTTGAATGCTGTTCGTATGTTGGCCAGCCTGGCATATGCCGCTGATGTTATCCTCTTGATATGTGCTGCAGGAGACAGGTCTGGCGTGATATCAACCCCCAAAACTTTTTCTTTCTCTGACTCCTGAAGAAATTCCTCTCCCAATTGATACCTTGTATCTGGCCTCCTGCTCCCTACACCTATCTTCATTACATTACATTTGGTTGGGTTAAACTCTAACAACCATTTGTTCGACCGTTCCTTCAGCTTGTCTAGGTCTTCTTGAAGCCTTAAACAGTCCTCTTCTGTCTTAATCCTTCTCATAATTTTGGCATCGTCCGCAAACATTGAGAAAAATGAATCTATACCCTCCGGGAGATCATTTACATTTATCAGAAACAAGATAGAACTGAATACAGAGCCCTGTGGGACTCCACTGGTGACTTCATGCCAATCGGAGGTCTCACCCCTCACTGTAACTCTCTGCTTCCTATTGCTTAGGTACTCCCTTATCCACTGGAGCATCTTACCAGCTACACCTGCCTGTCTCTCCAGCTTATGTACCAGCCTCTTATGCGGTACTTAAGGCTTTCCGACAATCCAAGAAAATGCAGTCCGCCCAGCCCTCTCTTCTTGCGTAATCTTTGTCACCTGGTCGTAGAATTCTATTAAGCCAGTCAGGCAAGATTTACCCTCCCCCGAACCCATGTTGGCGATTCGTCACGAAGTCCCTTCGCTCCAGATGTGTTTACCAGGTTTTTTCTCACGATCTTCTCCATAACCTTCTTGAGGTTATCTTGAGATGATTTCGGGGCTTTAGTGTCCCCGCGGCCCGGTCCTCGACCAGGCCTCCACCCCCAGGAAGCAGCCCGTGACAGCTGACTTATACCCAGGTACCTATTTTACTGCTAGATAACAGGGGTATAGGGTGAAAGAAACTCTGCCCATTGTTTCTCGCCGGCGCCTGGGTTCGATCCCAGGCGCACAGGATCACAATTGTCCAGCGTGCTGTCCGCTCGGCCGACCGGCTCCACCTTGCCGGGTATACAAGTCAAGGACACTGGCCTGTAGTTCAGTGCCTCTTGCCTGTCGCCCTTTTTGTATATTGGACCACATTCGCCGTCTTCCATGTTTCTGGTAGGTCTCCCGTCTCCAGTGACTTACTATACACTATGGAGAGTGACAAGCAAAGTGCCTCTGCACACTCATTCAGTACCCATTGGTGAGATCCCGTCTGGACCAACAGCCTTTCTAACATCCAGATCCAGCAGGTGTCTCGATCTTGACCTCCTCTCTCGTAATTTCGAACTCTTCCAAGGCCACCTGGTTTACCTCCCTTTCTCCTAGCACAGTGACATCACCTTGTTCTATTGTGAAGACTTCCTGGAACCTCTTGTTGAGTTCTTCACACACCTCTTTGTCATTCTCTGTATACCTGTCCTCGCCTGTTCCAAGTTTCAATACCTGTTCTTGCACTGTTGTTTTCCTTCTGATGTGACTGTGGAGTAGCTTTGGTTCGGTCTTGGCTTTGTTTGCTATATCGTTTTCAAAACTTTCTCTGCTTCTCTTCTCACCCTGACGTACTCATTCCTGGCTCTCTGGTATCTCTCTCTGCTTTCTGGTGTTCTGTTATTCGAGAAGTTCCTCCACGCCCTTTTGTTCAGTTACTTCGCTTCCATACATGCCCCATTATACCATGGATTCTTCTGTTGCTTCTCGGATTTTTCCTTTTGAACCGGGATGAACCTGTTTACTGCCTCCTGACACTTTTGGGTAACATAGTCCATCATACCTTGTACAGACTTATCTCTGAGGTCTGTGTCCCAAGGTATTTCCCTTAGGAAACTTCTCATCATTCATAATTCCCCTTCGGTATGCCAGCCTTTTGATTCCTAGTTCTTTTGGGGGGAGATAATTCCTAGCTCTACCAGGTACTCAAAGATCATTACACTATGAGCACTCATTCCCAAGGGCGCTTCCATCTTAACTTCCCTTATATCCCACTGATTTAGGGTAACTATCAAATCAAGCCTTGCTGGTTCATCTTCTCCTCTCCACTCATGTGTGTGTGTGTACTCACCTATATGTACTCACCTATATGTGTCTGCAGGATCGAGCATTGACTCTTGGATCCCGCCTTCGAGCATCAGTTGTTTACAGCAATGACTCCTGTCCCATTTCCCTATCATACCTGGTTTTAAAATTATGAATAGTATTTGCTTCCACAACCTGTTCCTTAAGTGCATTCCATTTTCCCACTACTCTCACGCTAAAAGAAAACTTCCTAACATCTCTGTAACTCATCTGAGTTTTTAACTTCCATCCATGTCCCCTCCTTCTGTTACTATTCCGTGTGAACATTTCGTCTATGTCCACTCTGTCAATCCCTCTGAGTATTTTATACGTTCCTATCATGTCCCCCTCTCCCTTCTTCTTTCTAGTGTCGTAAGGCACAGTTCCCTCAGGCGCTCCTCATACCCCATCCCTCGTAGCTCTGTGACGCGTCTCGTTGCAAACCTCTCAACCTTTTCCAGTTTCATTATATGCTTCTTCAGATGGGGACTCCATGATGAGGCGGCATACTCTAAGACTGTGTGTGTGTGTGTGTGTGTGTGTGTGTGTGTGTGTGTGTGTGTGTGTGTGTGTGTGTGTGTGTGTGTGTGTGTGTGTGTGTGTGTGTGTGTGTGCGTGTGTGTGTGTGTGTGTGTGTGTGTACTCACCTAGTTGTACTCACCTAGTTGTGCTTGCGGGGGTTGAGCTCTGGCTCTTTGGTCCCGCCTCTCAACCGTCAATCACAGGTGTACAGTTTCCTGAGCCTAATGGGCTTATCATAGTTACACTTGAAACTGTGTATGGAGTCAGCCTCCACCACATCGCTTCCTGAATGCATTCCATTTGTCAACCAACCACTCTGACACTAAAAGTTCTTTCTAATATCTCTGTGGCTCATTTGGGCACTCAGTTTCCACCTGTGTCCCCTAGTGCGTGTGCCCCTTGTGTTAAACAGCCTATCTTTATCAACCCTGTCGATTCCCCTGAGAATCTTGAATGTGGTGATCATGTCCCCCCTAACTCTTCTGTCTTCCAACGAAGTGAGGTTTAATTCCTGCAGTCGCTCTTCGTAGCTCATACCTCTCAGCTCGGGTACTAGTCTGGTGGCAAACCATTTGAACCTTTTCCAGTTTAGTCTTATGCTTGACTAGATAGGGACTCCATGCTGGAGCCGCATACTCCAGGATTGGTCTGACATATGTGGTATATAATGTTCTGAAAGATTCCTTACACAAGTTTCTAAAGGCCGTTCTTATGTTAGCCAACCTGGCACATGCTGCTGATGTTATCCTCTTGATATGAGCTTCAGGGGACAGGTCTGGCGTGATATCAACCCCCAGGTCTTTCTCTCTCTCTGACTCTTGAAGTATTTCATCTCCCAAATGATACATTTTATCTGGTCTCCTGCTTCCTACCCCTATCTTCATTACATTACACTTGCTTGGGTTAAACTCTAACAGCCATTTGTTCGACCATTCCTGCAGCTTGTCCAGGTCTTCTTGAAGTCTCAAGCTGTCCTTCTCTGTCTTAATCCTTCTCATAATTTTGGCGTCGTCAGCAACAATTGAGAGGAAGAAGTCTATACCCTCTGGGAGATCATTACGCACAGTGAACAGATACTATAATCACAATCTTACGAGTCCTCCAACCCTACAGGCGAGATACCACGTAACTAGGCGGGTAGTCCAACAGTGACTCCCCCTATCACAACCTAATGTGAACACTCTTCGCAACTCCCTGCAAGAAGTGCACTGTAAACAGTAAACAAAGCCAGGCAAGGTGGGATTCTGAGACACTTCTCCAGTAATCCCCAAGTTACTTTACTCTCGTCACCAGACGATAACCAAAAGAAATTCCCTAATCAATTGCAAATTGATTATGTGATTAATTACGTTAATTGACTGTCCACAGCAGTCAGCAACAAAGTATTCTACGTTAATCCAATCACTTGTCTCTCTTAGACAACAACATGATGGTACTTACGTTAATCATCAACAATATCTCTCTTAACACAAGTCAACTTGTTAACAATAACTCAAAGTCTCTGACATTACATCGCACTTGACTCCTTTCAAGTATTCAGTGAGTAATTTCTAATTAATGTCAAACGGACAACTAATAAAAAATCCCAATCGAGTTCGTTAATTAAACCTACCACTATCTTGGTAGCTCCTCAACAGTCTGTCAAAATTTACTTTAATGAGTGTTAATTACCCTAATTATCCCTGAGCAATTATTAACTGTCGCTAGGATCAATAATTAATCATACATAAATACGTCTCACTCCGCACTGCCTAAGCAGGTCTCATCAAACACTGTGAATTCACGGACGAGGAGTTAATTACTCCACTAATTAAAATGAGTGCATCTTAATCCACTGTCACCAGACAGATATGATTAATATAACGAGTAATGCTAGCTCCATGACCTCGATTTACCGAGTCATCAAGAACTTTGACGTTAATTACACCAACTAATTATCATGAGCCACTAATTGTATACCCCAGAAAGGTAATTAATCTCGAGCAAATTACGTTAACAAAATACTGACAAACTCTGACAGTTCCTCCCCACTATGTGAATTCATGATGAGAATGCTAATTACATAATTAGCTAATGTGGTCAATTAGTTGTCACCACGACAATTAATTGCACCTGAAACGTATCTAATAAGCTCAGCACTGTTCCCCTTAACAGCTCTCGCTCATCAAGTAATGTGCAACCCCTATAAAGTTAATTCCCATTAATTAACTCACTGAATCCTTAAGTCCTCAACACAACTTAAAGAACACAAAGTAACCCCAGGTTACATAGGTCACACTTAGTGGCATATCACATAAATGCACAGCCCACATACGGTTGCAGCTTCTGCAACACAGTAATTACTGTACCCTCACAGTAATGACACACGGTTTGGCAACAACATAAGTATACCTACATTACTGCCCCCTCTAATCTTGCAACAGTTGCAAGGAACTACTGTGCGCAATCACTACCACTTCAGCAAAAAAATTATGTTAATATAAAACACCGTCGCTATGCTGACAGCTGGCACTAATTCTTATAATTAGGCAGATTAACCAATCAATTGCTTGCTCTCATTAAGTACTGCGAATTCCCCTGAATAATCAAAGCAACCTCCTTACATCATCAACACAGCTCCTAGGGCAGTAATATAACGTATACCAAACAACTGCACTGCCCAAACCTACAAACATAAATGATGCCGCCAGCATACCCCACATGCTAACAACATCATTAGGCAATCAGTCAGCAATCACATTTACTGACTCACCACACAACACCGTATATACATGCAAATGAAACACATGGAAATGGTACACACTAATCAATGAACATAAATCAAATAGCTTACCCATCATGCATCACAACAACATCACATTATCCATAATTATACAGACCTCAGTGTGGTCACTGACAACCCTACTACACTGGCCTGCCTACCTCTGTAATGATAATTAACATGCGGCAACATGGCATTAATCTTGACTCTGAACGATGTATAAGAATCGACAGAACAATGATGACTTGCATGGTAAATCTCTACACTGACTGGTTATATACTCGAGTCAGTCTACACACAAAATATATCTATATACATCTACATGTGTGGTTCTGTGTATAACATACACCTTCAGGTACGTCACAAACAGTCACCTGGACGTCAGTACAGACAGGTGTCTCTCAGCTGCTTCCCTCGCCTGGCAGGCGCTATGGGACAACACAGCTGTTATTGGAATTAACAACAGTCCTGAGACACTGTAACATACAATAACGTGTACTCACGATTACCACTCTCATTACATTCATTTCCCCGGTCACAGCCTCACTTGCTGAAGAACACCTAGCTCGCTCCCACGTGCATCGACAAGGTGTGGCCCTAGGGTGTGACCAGGGCATGTGGCCAAGCATGACCCAAGGGGGTGGCCAAGCCATGTGGCCACTGCGTGGCCCTAAGGGGTGGCCACGGAGTAGCGTGGGGCGTCACAGCGCCCCGTCCAGGATGAGCTGGCGTTCGGGGTGGCCAGGGTGGCCCATGGGCGGGTGGCCAGGGTTTGGCCATCACGTGGCCCCACAGTGTCTGGCCACAGCGCGGTGCGGCGCGCACGTGGCGGACAGGGCAAGGTGGAATTTCAAAGTCCAACAGGGGCCTGTAATCTCACCACAATTACACTGGGAGGCCCTGCCCTATTCCACCAATTGTCCGGGGAACATAGACAGGATAACTGATAACATCAGATGTGAGCAAAACATCTGATACACCACGAGGCTTGCCGAGTGCCTCATGGGTGAATGCTGTCTCTAGAGTTATTACACTGTTCCTTACTTACTCCTTGGCCCCAATTCACGCAAATTGGGTCCCCGACACGATCTACGATGGCAGGAATATCGTGCGCGATGAGTAATAAGGACGACACAGCGATTAATGGTGGTGGAGGTGGCAGACGCCACCCCCACCGGGCACACTTTGTCCTCTGCTTGCCGCCAAGCTTAGACTGAAGATTTCGCGGGCTAGGAAAACTCAAAATGCCTGTCCCCCACCTTGTCTTGACCAATCAGCACAAAGCCAGCACAGCCTATCGTGCCGCTACGAATCACCGCCTTTCACGCCTAAAACTCACCACGAGGCCAAGGTGCCTAGACGAATCACAGACGCCCTTACCATGAGGCGTACCATGACGTCACAAGGAGGGGGAGACCTAGGAGTGTGGCGTCATACCTCACATGGTAGGGGAGGCGACGTTCACCCCTCTGTCCCCCCACCTCTAAAACCGTTGGCTAGCGAGTACCCTGCTATACCTCACTCACTCTCAAATCCCATTTTCCCAGAAAACAGGATAAATTCTGTAACTCTCTCTACAGAGCAGTCACAGACCTCTGGCTAGTCTTAAACGATGGTCTTTAGCATAAGCTTTCATCCAACACCACACAAGAGTATGTAGTTTGAAAATTTCTTGTCTAGAGTTCCTAGAGCGACTCTAGCCTAATCTAGCAAACTAGAAAAACTAGCTGTAGGAATTTTCATTCCCTCACAAAGAGGATAGGTTACCTTCAAGAGTTTGTTTCCTGTAACTCCAGATTAATGACCCTGCCAGCAGTCTAAAAATTGAGGAAAGAATGACTGGGTAGAAATCTGAATAAGGAATGCCTTCTTGGGAAATGGGACAAGTGCAGATAGCCTTCTTAGCAGCAGTGTCTGCACATTGAATTAAGGTAATGCCAATATGGTTGGGAATCCATCAAAACTCACCTGGCTTAAATCTGCTTCAGATAAGAAACAGTCAATATTAGATTTCGATCACAGCAGGATGCATACGGTTAAAAAGACTCCAGAGCAATGAGGGCACTACAAAAATCAACCACAAATGGCAGAGATATGCTAACATTGGGAAAGCAGTTGACAGAGAGTATGCATGATTGCATAAAGTTCCTCTGTGGCAAAGCTAGTCTCCAGGTGGGGATGAGGAGGATAGGCGGAATATATAGTTTCGTCGGGAAAGATAATGGACTAGCCAATACCGTCGGCAGAGTGTGACCCATCTGTGAATAGGGCAATGAAGTGTGAGTGTGAAGAAAAGTATTCAAGGAAAGATAATTCATAACTATAGGAGGGGGTATAAGTCATTACCATCTGGGTCAAGGTCTTGCAAAACTTTGTAAGGCGAACCCTCCATGGGGCCAAGGATGAAACGAGACGATGAGATATATTGTAAACATAAACCGAGAGAGAATCTTAGAAGTGAGACATCCATATAGAAAAAGAACGGTGGTGAAAGGGAACAGGAACGACAGGAGGGGCACCGGTCAAAGCACGACATAAGCGAGAGTGAGGGTGCTGTAAGGACCGCATAAGGTAGTGTAAACAGTAACCATCACGACAATTCTCTATAGACAGTACGCCAGTTTCAACATACGGGCTCAGGGTAGGGGACGAACAAAAGACACTAGAGCAGGAGAATAACCCAATATGGTGCAGAGCATCAAGACGACGAAGATTGGAAGGAGAGGCAGAGGAGTAGGTGGGACAGTCATAATGAAGTTAAAACAGTACGCGAGAGAAGTATAAATATCGGAGTATGTGTCTATCAGCGTCCCAAGAAGTAGGGGACAAGCCTTTAAAAAGGTAAGGGCCATAGAGCATTCAACTCGTAGGTGAAAGATATGCAGTTACCAAGAAAAGTGGGAATCAAAGATCAACACCAAAAGTTTAGAATCTTTATACAGAAGATTAACAGAGAGCACCAATGGTGGACGAAGAACGACCTGCTTCCGAGAAACAGTCAAAGCACAAGTCTTAGTTGTAGAGAAATTGAAGTTGAGATTAGTGACCCAGGACGACACAGCATCAATAGCAAGTTGAAGTTGTCCTTGGAGGGAAGGGAAGTCATCACAGCATAGCGTGAGATCATCAATTTAAAGGGCCGAGAAAGTGGAGAAGGATGGGATGAAAGAACACCTTTTAGATCAACTAGGAATAGAGTAGTACTCAAAACACTACCTTGACAAAAACCTTCATTTTGACGAAAAGAGCCAGAGGAAGTGGTATCAAATCTCACTTTAAACGAACAACTAGAATGGAAGCTTTGAAGGGATTTGTGGCAAGAGATTGCCACAAAGCCCCAAAAAACACAGTTGGAATAATATACTGTATCCTTTGTATCCTGTGTTATAAGCCTTTCCATGTCAAATGGCAGGCAACACGGAAAATAGTTTTGGGCCCTCACACGAACTCCGAGCACGTGCTAAGACCACCACTGGAGTCATCACTTTTCCCCTCTGTCAACCAAGGACCAAGGACTCTAAATAACAAAATCATGCTACTCGCACATTTTCCACATAAAGTAAAACATTTTCTGAGCTGTCTAACATGTTAGTACGGTAGATACAAATGCCTCTTGATGTGGGAAGCCCTGAATTAGTGATCATAACAAATGATAGTACAAATGTATCCTTCGAAAACCATTAAGACATCATTTTGCCCTGCAACATTTACGAAAGCCAAATTGCGGAGAGAGGTAGGGATAGTGCTCTAATAAGCACATTACATGTACATTGACCATACATTTAAAATGTTTGCAGACGATGAGTCACAATAACGTGGCTGAAGATATGATGACCAAACCACACACCAGAAGATGAGGAGAAGTGGAAGTTTCGGTCTGTCTTGGACCATTATCAAGTCAATTGTCATTATCCCAATCCACTTGCTAGCGTCGTCATCTCCTCATCTTCTGGTGTGTGGTTTGTTCATCACCTCGTGAGGGCAATGGGGCAAAAATCCTTAGGTAAAATGCCTTAAAGGCAGGATTTCCAAATAGGGAAAACATCCGCCTCAAGTCAGTCCTTAAGGACTGGCGACGTCTCCTAAATATGGTTACAAATATTCAACAAATACTGAATGTGCTGAAAGAAATGACGACACATCTCAAAGTAAATGCTGTCTGAGCCCCTCGCCATAGAACTGCAGAAGATCATGGCAGACTGGAGTTCCAAGAAAATCGATCATTAATGAGGAGCTGTAGGTGAGTGTGAGAGTCCAAGGCTGAGATTCAATAAGAGTCTCTCCTGCAAACCCCTTTCATTTATGGCCAAATACCGGATGTGCCATGAAAGAACTATGAAGTTGAAGGACAGGAGATACGTCTGGAACAAATTAACCTGCAATCATACTGATTTCGAGATCTGAGGGAGAGGGGCATCAACCATGCTGGTGGAGACATAAGATTTCCAACTCTCAGACTTAGCTGTACAGATGGCCCAATGGGCCACCATGCTCTCCTTCTGAAACAAAATACAAGAATCAGATGTCTGTCGACATTGACGTCTTTCCCAGCCTGTATACTTTCAGCATACAACCTGAGCACAGTCCGAATTCCACTCTAGCACTTCCGCATGTCAGAGGAGGCAGAGCGAGGGTCAGAGCGGAGGGCAGCGTCGAATAAGGAGTCCTGAACAAGGAGGAAGTGTCGAGGGCGAGGCAGATCTGAGAGGTCGAGAAGTGGTCGGGAATTCAGCGTGAAGGATGAATTAACTCCAGTCAGTGTTATCACACCACCACCACTGTGGGAGAGAGAGAGAGAGAGGAGGGTGGAAATAAGAGGTTGTGAGGATAGAGAGATGGTCACTGTTATGGAGGTCATCATGAGTAGTAGGGATGGCGGTCCAGAAGAACTTTTTATATTTTCGGTAAAAGTTCTGCTACGCCCCACCGGATTCAATGGACATTAGAAAAGTGTCGATACGCCCCATCGGTTTCAACGAACTTTGGAAAAGGGGACCAAACGGTCCTAAAGGTCGCTTATGGAGGAAATTCAAAATTTTCAGAGAACAGTTTAGGAAAATGTTTCAGAGTTCATATGATCATAGAAGTTTATTTATGAGTGTAAGACTGTAATTATCAAAAAGACCATTTTCAGAGAATATTGTCATAGAAGTTTTGTTAAGGAAAATAGAAAGTCCAGCAGCCCCCTTTTTTTTTGTACCCCGGAAAATACAGTCCAGATGCCTTTTCTTTTGGCCCCGAAAATAGACAACGTATGGATGATTTTTGGTTTTTGGAAGTCCTGTTTATGCTGTGTGGTTTCCTTATAAATTTCCCAGTTTCCAATTTGGAATTCAAGGTTTCTTATGAGGAAATTCAAAATTTTTCAGAGTTCAGTTTTATGAAAATATTTCAAGAGTTCATATAATCATATAAATTTATTGATGAGTTTAAGACCGAAATTTGTAAAACAAGACCATTTCAGAGAATATTGTCATAGAAGTTTTTTTTAAGGAAAATAGACATCATAGCTGCAACTTTTTCCAGAGACCAATTGAAGACCCAAAGTATTCATAGACCATTTAAAAGACTGAAAATTAGTCAGAGTGCAGTAGAAGACCGAAATTTGACAGAGTTCATTTGCTGACCGATTTTCTTCAGAGTCCAATAAAAGACCAAAATAGAACAAAGTTCACTTTGAGACCAAAATTCGTCAGAGACCAGTAAAAGACCGAAATTCGACAGAGTTCAGTTGTAGAGAAATTGACAGAGTCCACTTTTAGACCAAAATTTGACAGTCTAGTTAAAGACCAAAATTATTCAGAGTCCAATTGAAGACCAAAAATAGTCAGAGATCAGTTTTAACCTACATAACCTAACCTAAACATAACTAACCTATCCTAACGAACCTAACCTGATCTAACTTAACTTACATAACATAACCTAAACTTTAACTAACCTATCCTAACTTACCTAACCCGATCTAAGTTAACTTACCTAACCTAGCCAAGCTTACCTAACTTAATCAAACCTAAGCTAACTTAACTTAGCTGATAATAGTGAATTTACAGAAGCTAACTAAGACAGAGGACAAGAACTAGAATTCAGTAACTCTATTTTCTTTACTTGCTCAGTTAGAAGTATGTTTGCTTTAAATTTCTGGAAAATTGTTGAGGTATTAACGGTGATATGAGAGGGAGCTAAGGTTGGGGAAGAGAGCTTGAGCTCAGTAACTAAATTACTGTATTTTACTATGTCTGAAATATAGCGGTGTTAAATTTCAGGGAAATTGTTCAGGTATTAACAAAGATACGAGTGGGGGTTATGGCAGGGACAGGAGCTAGAGTTCTTTAACTGCTTTAATTTGATTTACTAGGTTTGAAATATGACTGTTTAAAATTTTAGGGATATTGCTCAGGTATTAACGAAGATACGAGAGAGGGTTAGGCTGGGGACAGGAGCTTGAGTTCGGTAATTGTTCGAATTTATTTTACTATGTCTGAAATATTAGTGTGTTAAACTTCTGGGAGGATTCGATTGTTAGTACTGAAACTACGACAGGGGGACTAAGCAGGGGACATGAGCTACAGTTCGGTAATTGTTTTGATTTATTGTACTATGTCTGAAATATGACTGTTTAAAATTGGGCTATTAGTAGCGAAACTATACTTATAAACGTATTGAGCTGGGTCAAAGAGCTAATATCTGATGAACTTTAAAAAAATTATCTGCTCATTAATTATATCTATAAGAACTCTTAAGAACTCAGAGAGGATTAAACTCTCTCAAAATTTTGTCTTATTTCCAGGGACGTAGCTGAAACAAAATGAGACTAACAATATTTGACTTTGAACGAAACTAAAAAAAAAGTTGACAATGAAGGAGACTCTGACTAATTTTTGGTCTACAACTGGACTCTGAATATATTTTTGGGCTCAAACTGATCTCTGAATAATTCTTGTCATTAACTGGTCTCTGAATATTTTCGGGCTCAAACTGATCTCTGACTATTTTTGGTCTTCAGTTGTACTCTGAATAATTTTGGTCTTTAACTAGACTCTGCCAAATTTTGATCTAAAAGTGAACTCTGTCAAATTTTGGTCTACAACTGGACTCTGACGAATTTTGGTCTTTTACTGGTCTCTCACAAAGTCCTTTTGGTCTCAAAGTGGACTTTGTTCAATTTCGGTCTTTTATTGGATTCTGTGAAAATCGGTCTGCAAATGGACTCTGTCAAATTTCAGTCTTCTACTCTACTAATTTTCGGTCTTTTAACTGGTCTATGAATAATTTCGATCTTCAACTGGTCTCTAAAAAAGTTGCAGCTAAGATGTCTATTTTCCTTAACAAAACTTCTATGACAATATTCTCTGAGATGGTCTTTTTTTTACAAATTTCAGTCTTAAGCTCATAAATAAACTTCTATGATTATATGAACTCTGAAATAATTTCATAAAACTGAACTGTGAAAAGTTTTGAATTTCCTCCATAAAAACCTTTAACTCTAAATGGGAAACTGGGAAATTTTTAAGGTAACCCCAAAGGGTAAACGGGACTTTCAAAAAACAAAAATCGTCCATACACCGTCAGTTTTCCGGGGCCAAAAAAAGAGGCTGCTGGACTGTCTATTTTCCGGGGTAAAAAAAAGAGCAGCGGGACTATCTATTTTCCTTGACAAAACTTCTATGACAATATTCTCTGAAAATTGTCTTTTTGAATAATTTGGGTCTTACACTCTTAAATAAACTTCTATGATCAAATGAAGTCTGAAATATTTTCCTAAACTGATCTTTGAAAAATTTTGAATTTCTTCCATAAGAAACCTTTAAGTCCGTTTGGTCCACTTTTCCAAAGTTCGTTGAAACCGGTGGGCCGTATCGACACTTTTCTAATATTCATTGAATCCGGTGGGGCGTAGCGGAACTTTTCGCAAAATAAAAAAATGTTTCGCTGGACCGCCATCCCTACTACTATCAAGTACCTTCCATGTCAGGTCTGTATACATATAAAAGGTGCAGAGACATTAGCAAGATAGGAAAAGGTGTGAGTGGGTGAGTCAGCATGACTTCGCTTGCTAGAATTCCAGAGGGACAATGAAAGAGAGAGGATGAATGTTCCAGAAGGTGGCCTCAGGTTTGTGGAAGATCATCGCTCCATAAAGTTTGTCACAGTTACAATCACCGAAAATGAGCACAGGCTCCAGTAAGGAGTACAGCAAGTGTTTAAGAGCATTAAGAGAAAGCAGAATATATGGGCTAAGATAAATGAAACAGGCGGTTTGCAATTTACTCTCAAAGATACGGGCAGCAGAGGACAGAATGTTCTGTCCTCTGAAAAAGTAGGCGGATGAAGGGAATATCAAGACGGATCAAGAGAGGGTAGAGGTATGGGGGCCAAGCAAAAGCTGGAGGGGAAGAGAGAAAGGAATAACCACGGAAGCGACCAGGACGAACTCCAAGCATCGGCTCCTCCAGATAGACATGGCTCCTCCAGGCGAAAACTGAGAGATCAGAACCTGTTTGTCATGAAAATAGGCATAAAAAAATACTTCAGTGAAGAATAGATATAGTCAAGAACAGAGCTAAAAGTAAAAAGGGAGAATCTAAGGTAAAGAACACGGGAGAAGAAGGAGCAGATTTATTGAAATCAGGGTTGGTGGCATAGTTAAATTTAGCAAAGACGGCACAGTTGAGAGGGTGGCGGGAAGAGGCATGGGAACTGACAGGGTGCGGTGTAGGACGAGACACAGGGAAGGGGCAGTCAAAGAAATGGTGGGGACGAAGGACAGAAACAGCAGAGTGCTCTTGATCAATAGTATCATCAAAAGGAGAATCAAGAGCCATAGGAATCTCCTTAGCAGGGTCAGTAGACTCCCCCACCAAGATGGGAGGAGATGCAGGGAGAGAGCCGGAGGTGGAAAGATGGGGATGGACTGAAGCTTTCTTACCCGCTGGAGAGGAACCAGGTGTGTTACTGACTGCGAGACACAGGCGCACCAGTAGCTATGCACATTGCAAGTCTCCAAGGTCTCAGCCAGAGAGGGAGAACGAAACCGGACAACACAAAGACGGCCGGCAGGACAATGGATATCGGCCTGGACGGACATTTGTAATGGTGGGCCAAAAGAGCGAGCGGACGACTGAGAAGAAAATTGGCATGGAAAAATAAAGGTCACAGTGTATAGAGAAAAGGGTGGAGGTGGAGAAATTACACTAAGGCGAAGGGAAGGAGAAGACTGGGAAGGAAGGGTTGAAACACCAGTCGGTGAACCATGAGGAACACCCTCAGTTACAGAGTGCGGGGAAGCGGAAGACTGGGAGCAGGTGGTGAAGGTATCGGGGTTTAAGACCTGGAAATGGTTGTGAAATTAAGAGTGAAGAAGGGCGGGGAAGAAAAGTGCGATGCAACGGATAAGTCATGTCGGAGAAAGTGGTATGACGGCGGACTGAGCTTCATGCTCAGGGAAAGATATACGATCGCGATATTTTAAGTTGAAGGTTGCTTGTTCAAACATCTCGTTCATGCATGTGGGAGAAGGGAGGGCGGGTCTCACAACAGTTGATGCAGCGAGCTTGATGACAAGATTACTCGGCCTGAGAATGACCAGCCTCTATACATATGGGACAAAGGGATATATCTCGCTAGTACATAAGGGACCATTTTAAAATTCCCAACAACTGCTACAAAGGTGTGGAGAGGGGATGTATTCTTGAATACTTATTGCAGAGGTGTTCAGAGTCCGGTACACCCACACCTTCCTGTGTGGACCTTGTCTGATAGTCTGCTACACCCACACCTTCCTGTGTGGACCATGTCTTATAGTCTGCTACACCCACACCTCATTACCTTTTATATAGTATATATTACTATTGTTTATAAGATATTATATGTTTCGTTTAATTATGTCTTCTGAGTCCTGGTGATTCTGTCCTTGGACTGTCTCCCGAGTTATTACTTCACATGGCAAGTTATTGTCTTGTTTTTCTGTACAGATAAATACCCTGTACTCCACACTCGTGACTCACACTTAATATGGCTTTTAATTACAGATGTTGCAAGTAATTTTTATATCAACTTATTTAACACATTTAATCCAACTCCAGTTCATCATACATTGTGAATGACCAGCTAAACGTGTATTATAGATCCTTTCGCAAAAGATGAGTCCATTAGCATATTATGTAACAATACACCTGGACATGGACCCTCAACATGACAGCGATGTACACTATTTGTTGTTATTCAGAAAATCGTCGCACTGTGGTGGACTACAAAACGTCTGGTCTGGGAAAGGACATCCCTGATGGAATGTGTATTGACGAAGCTGGTAATCTCTGGGTCGCCAATTTCTATGGTAAAAAGGTAGGTGTCCTTGACCAGTTACCTAAACATTGTAGCTGAGTTTACGTAGGTATACCTGCGAGACGGTAGCCAACCCAGCCACCTGTTTACACAGTAGCCAACCCAGCCACCTGTTTACACAGACGCCAACCCATCCTCCTGTTTAGTCGGTAGCCAACCCATCCTCCTGTTTAGTCGGTAGCCAACCCATCCTCCTGTTTAGACAGTAGCCAACCCATCCACCTGTTTAGACAGTAGCCAACCCATCCTCCTGTTTAGACAGTAGCCAACCCATCCACCTGTTTAGACAGTAGCCAACCCATCCTCCTGTTTAGACAGTAGCCAACCCATCCTCCTGTTTAGATAGTAGCCAACCCATCCACCTGTTTAGATAGTACTTATTGTGACAGTCGTCAATAGTCACGAATTTGTACGTTCTTATCTTTTATATAGTAGTATACTGACTAGTAAGGAGTTCTTTTAAAATAAATGAAACTAAAAAATAAACTTAAATAGCGCCAGGCCTTGTATAGCACACATATGTACTATATTAGGCCTCAAATATCGTGTATTAGGCCTAGGAAGAATTGGAGACGTTAGTTTAGCTTGTCAGAGCAAAACGAGTAAAAAATAATTTTCTGGATTGTCCAACTCAATAGTTCAGATTTCTACTCTTTAATTTCGTTGTACGTGGTGTATATGAACTATGGTCCTCATCGTTACTATAAGTGCTTCCAACACGGGATGAGGGGCTGAGGTACCTTGGGACACGGGCTGGTGGGTGTGTCACGCTCAGTGTTGCTGCCTGGTGTGCGTGTGTCACGCTCAGTGTTGCTGCCTGGTGTGTGTGTGTCACGCTCAGTGTTGCTACCTGGTGTGGGTGTGTCACGTTCAGTGTTGCTGCCTGCTGTGTGTGTGTCACGCTCAGTGTTGCTGCCTGGTGTGTGTGTGTCACGCTCAGTGTTGCTGCCTGGTGTGTGTGTCACGCTCAGTGTTGCTGCCTGGTGTGTGTGTGTGTGTCACGCTCAGTGTTGCTGCCAGGTGTGTGTGTGTCACGCTCAGTGTTGCTGCCTGGTGTGTGTGTGTCACGCTCAGTGTTGCTGCCTGGTGTGTGTGTGTCACGCTCAGTGTTGCTGCTTGGTGTGGGTGTGTCACGGTCAGTGTTGCTGCCTGGTGTGTGTGTGTCACGCTCAGTGTTGCTGCCTGGTGTGTGTGTCACGCTCAGTGTTGCTGCCTGGTGTGTGTGTCACACGCTCAGTGTTGCTGCCTGGTGTGTGTGTCACGCTCAGTGTTGCTGCCTGGTGTGTGTGTCACGCTCAGTGTTGCTGCCTAGTGTGTGTGTGTCACGCTCAGTGTTGCTGCCTGGTGTGTGTATCACACGCTCAGTGTTGCTGCCTGGTGTGTGTGTCACGCTCAGTGTTGCTGCCTGGTGTGTGTGTCACGCTCAGTGTTGCTGCCTGGTGTGTACTCACCTAATTGTACTCACCTAATTGTGCTTGCGGGGGTTGAGCTTTGGCTCTTTGGTCCCGCCTCTCAACTGTCAATCAACTGGTGTACAGATTCCTGAGCCTATTGTGCTCAGGAATATCATATCTACACTTGAAGCTGTGTATGGAGTCAGCCTCCACCACATCACTTCCTAATGCATTCCATTTGGCAACCACTCTGACACTAAAAAAGTTCTTTCTAATATCTCTGTGGCTCATTTGGGCACTCAGTTTCCACCTGTGTCCCCTTGTGCGTGTGCCCCTTGTGTTAAATAGCCTGTCTTTATCTACCCTATCAATTCCCTTCAGAATCTTAAATGTGGTGATCATGTCCCCCCTAACTCTTCTTTCTTCCAGCGAAGTGAGGTTTAATTCCCGTAGTCTCTCCTCGTAGCTCATACCTCTCAGCTCGGGCACTAGTCTGGTGGCAAACCTTTGAACCTTTTCCAGTTTAGTCTTATCCTTGACTAGATATGGACTCCATGCTGGGGCTGCATACTCCAGGATTGGCCTGACATATGTGGTATACAAAGTTCTGAATGATTCTTTACACAAGTTTCTGAATGCCGTTCGTATGTTGGCCAACCTGGCATATGCCGCTGATGTTATCCTCTTGATATGTGCTGCAGGAGACAGGTCTGGCGTGATATCAACCCCCAAGTCTTTTTCTTTCTCTGATTCCTGAAGAATTTCCTCTCCCAGATGATACCTTGTATCTGGCCTCCTGCTCCCTACACCTATCTTCATTACATTACATTTGGTTGGGTTAAACTCTAACAACCATTTGTTCGACCATTCCTTCAGCTTGTCTAGGTCTTCTTGAAGCCTCAAACAGTCCTCTTCTGTTTTAATCCTTCTCATAATTTTGGCATCGTCCGCAAACATTGAGAGAAATGAATCGATACCCTCCGGGAGATCATTTACATATATCAGAAACAAGATAGGACCGAGTACAGAGCCCTGTGGGACTCCACTGGTGACTTCACGCCAATCGGAGGTCTCACCCTTACCGTAACTCTCTGCTTCCTATTGCTTAGGTACTCCCTTATCCACTGGAGCACCTTACCAGCTACACCTGCCTGTCTCTCCAGCTTATGTACCAGCCTCTTATGCGGTACTGTGTCAAAGGCTTTCGACAATCCAAGAAAATGCAGTCCGCCCAGCCCTCTCTTTCTTGCTTAATCTTTGTCACCTGATCGTAGAATTCTATCAAGCCTGTAAGGCAAGATTTGCCCTCCCTGAACCCATGTTGGCGATTTGTCACGAAGTCTCTTCTCTCCAGATGTGTTACCAGGTTTTTTCTCACGATCTTCTCCATCACCTTGCATGGTATACAAGTCAAGGACACTGGCCTGTAGTTCAGTGCCTCTTGCCTGTCGCCCTTTTTGTATATTGGGACCACATTCGCCGTCTTCCATATTTCTGGTAGGTCTCCCGTCTCCAGTGACTTACTATACACTATGGAGAGTGGCAAGCAAAGTGCCTCTGCACACTCTTTCAGTATCCAAGGTGAGATCCCGTCTGGCCCAACAGCCTTCCTAACATCCAGATCCAGCAGGTGTCTCTTACCTCCTCTCTCGTAATTTCGAACTCTTCCAAGGCCGCCTGGTTTACCTCCCTTTCTCCTAGCACAGTGACCTCACCTTGTTCTATTGTGAAGACCTCCTGGAACCTCTTGTTGAGTTCTTCACACACCTCTTTGTCATTCTCTGTATACCTGTCCTCGCCTGTTCTAAGTTTCAATACCTGTTCTTTCACTGTTGTTTTCCTTCTGATGTGACTGTGGAGTAGCTTTGGTTCGGTCTTGGCTTTGTTTGCTATATCATTTTCAAAACTTTTCTCTGCTTCTCTTCTCACCCTGACGTACTCATTCCTGGCTCTCTGGTATCTCTCTCTGCTTTCTGGTGTTCTGTTATTCCGGAAGTTCCTCCACGCCCTTTTGTTCAGTTTCTTCGCTTCCATACATTCCCTATTATACCATGGATTCTTCTGTTGCTTCTCGGATTTTTCCCTTTGGACCGGGATGAACCTGTTTACTGCCTCCTGACACTTTTGGGTAACATAGTCCATCATACCCTGTACAGACTTATCTCTGAGGTCTGTGTCCCAAGGTATTTCACTTAGGAAACTTCTCATCTGTACATAATTCCCCTTTCGGAATGCCAGCCTTTTGATTCCTAGTTCTTTTTGGGGGAGATAATTCCTAGCTCTACCAGGTACTCAAAGTTTAATACACTATGGTCACTCATTCCCAAGGGCGCTTCCATCTTAACTTCCCTTATATCCCACTCATTTAGGGTAAATATCAAATCAAGCATTGCTGGTTCATCTTCTCCTCTCATTCTTGTTGGTCATTGACGTGCTGGCTTAGAAAGTTTCTTGTTGCCACATCCAGCAGCTTAGCTCTCCATGTTTCTGGTCCTCCATGCGGGTCTCTGTTCTCCCAATCTATCTTCCCATGGTTGAAGTCTCCCATTATTAGTAGTCCAGATCCATTCCTGCTAGCAACAGAAGCTGCTCTTTCTATTATGTTAATGGTGGCCATGTTGTTTCTATCATATTCCTGTCTAGGTCTTCTGTCATTTGGTGGAGGATTATATATGACTACGACTATAATTTTTTTCCCTCCATTTGTTATGGTACCTGCTATGTAGTCACTGAAACCTTCACAGCCCTGAACAACCATCTCCTCAATATCCCAGCCTTTCTTACCAGTAGAGCTACACCACCACCACCTCTTCCTTCCCTCTCTTTCCTCATAACATAATAGTCCTGTGGGAACACTGCATTTGTTATCGTTTTCGTCAGTTTTGTTTCTGTGAGGGCTATTATGTCTGGGTTTTCCTCTAGTACCCGTTCTCCAAGCTCATTCGCTTTATTTGTAATTCCATCTATGTTAGTGTACATTGCTTTGAGGCTCACTTTCCTCTGTCCCTTCTCAAATCGCCTCCTTGGTGAGTGTTCTGCTGGTGGGGGAAGCTGTTCCATGGGTGTGAAGACCTGTGAGGTGGATAACAGGGTCTCAGAGGATACTAGGACGAGGGGCGGGGGATCCAGTGAAGGGGGAGGGGCAGGGAGGGTATGGGGTGAAAGGGGAGGGAGGACAGGAGGGAAAGGAGGGGAAGGAAGACTCTGCGGGAGGAGGGGAGGGGCAGAAGGGTGGGGATTGGGTGTGGGGGAGGGGTAGGTGGGTTTCTATGCAGAGGGTGGCGGGTTATCCTCCCCTCTGGTGTTACTGGGTAGCTGGTTGTGGTTCCCTCTGCAGGGGACTTCCTTTGGCAGTCCCTATGTCTGACAGGCACAGTTGATCCACACCCTGTCTTCAGACGAAATTACACGTTACTGATTTGGCCGTTTGCCCGTA
>WNGS01161641.1:43391-55062 GCA_020271785.1 Procambarus virginalis | reverse complement strand
AGTGACTCGAACCATACTGCCAGGAGAATGCAACTAGTATGTACAGGACACCTTAATCAACTCGACTCTCACGACAGGACAAAAAGAGGTGATAGCCGACTCGGATGGTAATCTTGGGCATAGTATTTTATCAAATCAGCTCATTCATTGCTGCACACGTGAGGAACACAAATGCAAACTAGCCTGAATGGTCCCTGGACTATATGCAACTGAAAACTCACACCCCAGAAGTGACTCAAACCATACTGCCAGGAGCAATGCAACTGGTATGTACAGTACACCTTAATCCACTCGACCATCACGACCGGACAAAAAGAGGTGATAGCCGAAGCATTTTGAACCACCCCTCCGCCGGCACTCGGATGGTAATCTTAGGCGTATTATTTTAATAAATCATCTCATTCTTTGGGGCACACGTGAGGAACACAAATATGAACAAGCCTGAATGGTCCCCAGAACTAAATGCAACTGAAAACTCACACCCCAGATGTGACTCGAACCCATATTGCCAGGAGCAACGCAACTAGTATGTACAGTACACCTTAATCCACTCGACCATCACGACCGGACAAAAAGAGGTGATAGTCAAAGCCATTTGAACCACCAACGGGAGCCGGTGGCCAAGCGGACAGCACGCTGGATTTGTGATCCTGTGGTCGTGGGTTCGATCCCAGGCACCGGCGATAAACAATGGGCAGAGTTTCTTTCACCCTATGCCCCTGTTACCTAGCAGTATATAGGTACCTGGGTGTTAGTCAGCTGTCACGGGGTGCTTCCAGGGGGTGAAGGCCTGGTCGAGGACCGGGCCGCAGGGACACTAAAAAAAAAAAAAGCCCCGAAATCATCTCAAGATAACCTCAAGATAGCCCCTGCAGCGGCACTCGGGTGGTCATCTTGGACATAGTATTTATCAAATCACCTCATTTTTGGGGGCACACATGAGGAACACAAATGCAAACAAGCCTGAATGGTCCCCAGGACTATATGCAACTGAAAACTCACACCCCAGAAGTGACTCGAACCTATACTGCCAGGAGCAATGCAACTAGTATGTACAGGACACCTTAATCAACTCGATTCTCACGAATGGACAAAAAGAGGAGATAGCCAAAGCTATTTGAACCGCCCCTCCGCCGGCATCAGATGGTAATCTTGGGCATAGTATTTTATCAAATCAGCTTATTCATTGCTGCACACGTGAGGAACACAAATGCAAACAAGCCTGAATGGTCCCCAGGACTACAAGCAACTGAAAACTCACACCCCAGAAGTGACTCGAACCATACTGCCAGGAGCAACGCAACTGGTATGTACAGGACACCTTAATCCACTCGACCATCTCGACCGGACAAAAAGAGGTGATATCCGAAGCTATTTGAACCACCCCTCCGCCGGCACTCGGAAGATAATCTTGGGCATAGTATTTCACCAAATCACCTCATTCCTTGGGGCACACGTGAGGAACACAAATGTGAACAAGCCTGAATGGTCCCCAGGACTATATGCAACTGAAAACTCACACCCCAGAAGTGACTCGAATCTATACTGCCAGGAGCAATGCAACTAGTATGTACAGGACACCTTAATCAACTCGATTCTCACGAATGGACAAAAGAAGAGATAGCCAAAGCTATTTGAACCGCCCCTCCGCCGGCATTCAGATGGTAATCTTGGGCATAGTATTTTATCAAATCAGCTTATTCATTGCTGCACACGTGAGGAACACAAATGCGAACAAGCCTGAATGGTCCCCAGGACTACAAGCAACTGAAAACTCACACCCCAGAAGTGACTCGAACCATACTGCCAGGAGCAACGCAACTGGTATGTACAGGACACCTTAATCCACTCGACCATCTCGACCGGACAAAAAGAGGTGATATCCGAAGCTATTTGAACCACCCCTCCGCCGGCACTCGGAAGATAATCTTGGGCATAGTATTTCACCAAATCACCTCATCCTTGGGGCACACGTGAGAAACACAAATGTGAACAAGCCTGAATGGTCCCCAGGACTATATGCAACTGAAAACTCACACCCCAGAAGTGACTCGAACCCATACTGCCAGGAGCAATGCAACTAGTATGTACAGGACACCTTAATCAACTCGATTCTCACGAATGGACAAAAAGAGGTGATAGCCAAAGCTATTTGAACCGCCCCTCCGCCGGCATTCGGATGGTAATCTTGGGCATAGTATTTTATCAAATCAGCTTATTCATTGCTGCACACGTGAGGAACACAAATGCGAACAAGCCTGAATGGTCCCCAGGACTACAAGCAACTGAAACTCACACCCCAGAAGTGACTCGAACCATACTGCCAGGAGCAACGCAACTGATATGTACAGGACACCTTAATCCACTCGACCATCTCGACCGGACAAAAAGAGGTGATAGCCGAAGCTATTGAACCACCCCTCCGCCGGCATTCGGATCTTGGGCATAGTATTTTATCAAATCACCTCATTCTTTGGGGCACACGTGAGGAACACAAATGCGAACAAGCCTGAATGGTCCCCAGGAATATATGCAACTAAAACTCACACCCCAGAAGTGAATCGAACCCATACTGAAAGGAGCAACGCAACTGGTATGTACAGGACACCTTAATCCACTCGACCATCTCGAACGGACAAAAAGAAGTGATAGCCGAAGCATTTGAACCATCCCTCCGCCGGCACTCGCTTGGTAATCATAGGCGTATTTTTTAACAAATCATCTCATTCTTTAGGGCACACGTGAGGAACACAAATGTGAACAAGCTTGAATGGTCCCAAGACTATATGCAACTGAAAACTCACACCCCAGATGTGACTCGAACCCATATTGCCAGGAGCAACGCAACTGGCATGTACAGTACACCTTAATCCACTCGACAATCACGACCGGACAAAAAGAGGTGATAGCCGAAGCTATTTGATCCACCCCTCCGTCGGCACTTGGATTGTAATCTTGGGCATAGTATTTTATCAAATCACCTCATTCTTTGGGGCACACGTGAGGAACACAAATGCGAACAAGCCTGAATGGTCCCCAGGAATATATGCAACTGAAAACTCACACCCCAGAAGTGACTCGAACCCATACTGCCAGGAGCAATGCAACTAGTATGTACAGGACACCTTAATCAACTCGACTCTCACGAACGGACAAAAAGAGGTGATAGCCAAAGCTATTTGAACCGCTCCTCCGCCGGCATTCGGATGGAAATCTTGGGCATAGTATTTTATCAAATCAGCTCATTCATTGCTGCACACGTGACGAACACAAATGCGAACAAGCCTGAATGGTCCCCAGGACTACAAGCAACTGAAAACTCAAACCCCAGAAGTGACTCGAACAATACTGCCAGGAGCAAGGCAACTGGTATGTACAGGACACCTTAATCCACTCGACCATCACGACCGGACAAAAAGAGGTGATAGCCGAAGCTATTTGAACCACCCCTCTGCCGGCACTCGGATGATAATCTTGGGCATAGTATTTTATCAAATCACCTCATTCTATGGGGCACACGTGAGGAACACAAATGCGAACAAGCCTGAATGGTCCCCAGGAATATATGCAACTGAAAACTCACACCCCAGAAGTGAATCGAACCCATACTGACAGGAGCAACGCAACTGGTATGTACAGGACAACTCGGCACTCGGATGGTAATCTTGGGCATAGTATTTTATAAAATCGCGTTCTTCTTTGGAGCACACGTGAGGAAAACAAATGCGAACAAGCCTGAATGGTCCCCAGGACTACAAGCAACTGAAAACTCAAACCCCAGAAGTGACTCGAACAATACTGCCAGGAGCAACGCAACTGGTATGTACAGGACACCTTAATCCACTCGACCATCACGACCGGACAAAAAGAGGTGATAGCCGAAGCTATTTGAACCACCCCTCCGCTGGCACTCGGATGATAATCTTGGGGATAGTATTTTATCAATTCAGCTCATTCACTGCTGCACACGTGAGGAACACAAATGTGAACAAGCCTGAATGGTCCCCAGGACTATATGCAACTTAAAACTCACACCCCAGAAGTGACTCGAACCAATACTGCCAGGAGCAACGCAACTGGTATGTACAGGACACCTAAATCAACTCGACCATCACGACCGGAAAAAAGAGGTGTTAGCCGAAGTTATTTGAACCACCACTCTGCCGGCACTCGGATGGTAATCTTGGGCATAGTATTTTATCAAATCACCTCATTCTTTGGGGCACACGTGAGGAACAAAAATGTGAACAAGCCTGAATGGTCCCCAGGACTATATGCAATCGAAAACTCACACCCCAGAAGTGACTCGAACCTATTCTGCCAGGAGCAATGCAACTGGTATGTACAGGACACCTTAATCAAATCGACCATCACGACCGGAAAAAAGAGGTGATAGCCGAAGCTATTTGAACCACCCCTCCGCCGGCACTCGGATGGTAGTCTTAGGCATAGTAATTTATCAAATCATCTCATTCTTTGGGGCACACATGAGGAACACAAATGTGAACAAGCCTGAATGGTCCCCAGGACTATATGCAACTGAAAACTCACACCCCAGAAGTGACTCGAACCAATACTGCCAGGAGCAACGCAACTGGTATGTACAGGACACCTTAATCCACTCGACCATCACGACTGGACAAAAAGAGGTGATAGCCGAATCCACTTGAACCACCCCTCCGCCGGCACTCGGATTGTAATCATGGCCATAGAATTGTATCAAATCACCTCATTCTTTGGGGCACACGTGAGGAACACAAATGCGAACAAGCCAGAATTGTCCCCAGGACTATATGCAACTGAAAACTCACACCTCAGAAGTGACTGAAAACTCACACCTCAGAAGTGACTCGAACCATACTGCCAGGAGCAACGCAACTGGTATGTACAGGACACCTAAATCCACTCGACCATCACGACAGGACAAAAATAGGTGATAGCTGAAGCTTTTTGAACCACCCCTCCGCCGGCACTCGGATGGTAATCTTAGGCATATTATTTTAACAAATCACCTCATTCTTTGGGGCACACGTGAGAAACACAAATGTGAACAAGCCTGAATGGTCCCCAGGACTATATGCAACTGAAAACTCACACCCCAGATGTGACTCGAACCCATATTGCCAGGAGCAACGCAACTGGTATGTACAGTACACCTTAATCCACTCGACAATCACGACCAAACAAAAAGAGGTGATAGCCGAAGCTTTTTGAACCACCCTTCTGCCGGCACTCTGATGGTAATCTTAGGCATATTATTTTATCAAATCACCTCATTCTTTGGGGCACACGTGAGGAACACAAATGTGAACAAGCCTGAATGGTCCCCAGGACTATATGCAACTTAAAACTCACACCCCCAGAAGTGACTCGAACCAATACTGCCAGGAGGAACGCAACTGGTATATACAGGACACCTTAATCCACTCGACCATCACGACCAGAAAAAAAGAGGTGATAGCCAAAGCTGTTTCAACCACCCCTCCGCCGGCACTCGGATGGAAATCTTGGCCATAGTATTTTATTAAATCACCTCATTCTTTGATGCACACGTGAGGAACACAAATGCGAACAAGCCTGAATGGTCCCCAGGACAATATATGCAACTGAAAACTCACACCCCAGAAGTGACTCGAACCCATACTGCCATGTGCAATGCAACTGGTATGTACAGGACACCTTAATCCACTCGACCATCACGACTGGACACAAAGAGGTGATAGCCGAAGCTATTTGAAACACCCCTCCGCTGGCACTCAGATGGTAATCATGGGCATAGTATTTTATCAAATCACCTCATTCTTTAGGGCACACGTGAGGAACACAAATGTAAACAAGCCTGAATGGTTCCCAGGACAACATATGCAACTGAAAACTCACACCCCAGAAGTAACTCAAATCCATACTGCCAGGAGCAACGTAAATGGTATGTACAGGACATCTTAATCCACTCGACCATCACGACCGGACAAAAAGAGGTGATAGCCGAAGCTATTTGAACCACCCCTCCGCCGGCATTCGGATGGTAATCTTGGGCATAGTATTTTATAAAATCACCTCATTCTTTGATTCACACGTGAGGAACACAAATGCGAACAAGCCTGAATGGTCCCCAGAACTATATGCAACTTAAAACTCACACCCCAGAAGTGACTCGAACCCATACTGCCAGGAGCAATGCAACTAATATGTACAGGACACGTTAATCAACTCGACTCTCACGAACGGACAAAAAGAGGTGATAGCCAATGCTATTTCAACCGCCCCTCCGCCTGCATTCGGATGGTAATCTTGGGCATAGTATTTTATCAAATCAGCTCATTCATTGCTACACATTGCTACATTGTTCCGCACGTGAGGAACACAAATGCGAACAAGCCTGAATGGTCCCCAGGACTAGAAGCAACTGGAAACTCACACCCTAGAAGTGACTCGAACCATACTGCCAGGAGCAACGCAACTGGTATGTACAGGACACCTTAATCCACTCGACCATCACGACCGGACAAAAAGAAGTTATACCGAAGATATTTGAACCACCCCTCCGCCGGCACTCGGATGGTAATCTTGGGCATAGTATTTTATCAAATCACCTCATTCTTTGGGGCACACGTGAGAAACACAAATGCGAACAAGCCTGAATGGCCCCAGGAATATATGCAACTGAAAACTCACACTCCAGAAGTGACTCGAACTATACTGCCAGGAGCAACGCAACTGGTATGTACAGGACACCTTAATCCACTCGACCATCACGACCGGACAAAAAGAAGTTATAACCGAAGATATTTGAACCACCCCTCCGCCGGCACTCGGATGGTAATCTTGGGCATAGTATTTCATCAAATCACCTCATTCTTTGGGGCACACGTAAGGAACACAAATTCGAACAAGCCTGAATGGTTCTCAGGACTATATGCAACTGAAAACTCACACCACAGAACTGACTCGAACCCATACTGCCAAGAGCAAAGCAACTGGTATGTACAGGACACCTTAATGCACTCGACCATCACGACCGGACAAAAAGTGGTGATAGCTGAAGCTATTTGAACCACCCCTCTGCCAGCACTCGGATGGTAAACTTGGGCATAGTATTTTATCAAATCACCTCATTCTTTGGGGCACACGTGAGAAACACAAATGCGAACAAGCCTGAATGGCCCCCAGGAATATATGCAACTGAAAACTCACACTCCAGAAGTGACTCGAACTTTACTGCCAGAAGCAACGCAACTGGTATGTACAGGACACCTTAGTCCACTCGACCTTCACGACCGGACAAAAAGAGGTGAAAGCCGAAGCTATTTGAACCACCCTTCCGCCGGCACTCGGATGGTAATGTTAGGCATATTATTTTATCAAATCATCTCATTCTTGGGGCACATGTGAGGAACACAAATGTGAACAAGCCTGAATGGTCCCAGGACTATATGCAACTTAAAACTCACACCCCAGAAGTGACTCGAACCAATACTGCCAGGAGCAACGCAACTGGTATGTACAGGACACCTAAATCAACTCGACCATCACGACCGGAAAAAAGAGGTGTTAGCCGAAGTTATTTGAACCACCACTCTGCCGGCACTCGGATGGTAATCTTGGGCATAGTATTTTATCAAATCACCTCATTCTTTGGGGCACACGTGAGGAACAAAATGTGAACAAGCCTGAATGGTCCCCAGGACTATATGCAATTGAAAACTCACACCCAGAAGTGACTCGAACCTATTCTGCCAGGAGCAATGCAACTGGTATGTACAGGACACCTTAATCAATCGACCATCACGACTGGAAAAAAGAGGTGATAGCCGAAGCTATTTGAACCACCCCTCCGCCGGCACTCGGATGGTAGTCTTAGACATAGTAATTTATCAAATCATCTCATTCTTTGGGGCACACGTGAGGAACACAAATGTGAACAAGCCTGAATGGTCCCAGGACTATATGCAACTGAAAACTCACACCCCAGAAGTGACTCGAACCAATACTGCCAGGAGCAATGCAACTGGTATGTACAGGACACCTTAATCCACTCGACCATCACGACTGGACAAAAGAGGTGATAGCCGAATCCACTTGAACCACCCCTCTGCCGGCACTCGGATTGTAATCATGGCCATAGAATTGTATCAAATCACCTCATTCTTTGGGGCACACGTGAGGAACACAAATGCGAACAAGCCAGAATTGTCCCCAGGACTATATGCAACTGAAAACTCACACCTCAGAAGTGACTGAAAACTCACACTCAGAAGTGACTCGAACCATACTGCCAGGAGCAACGCAACTGGTATGTACAGGACACCTAAATCCACTCGACCATCACGACCGGACAAAAAGAGGTGGTAGCCGAAGCTATTTGAACCACCCGTCCGCCGGAACTCGGATGGTAATCTAGGGTATAGTATTTTATCAAATCACCTCATTCTTTGCGGCACATGTGAGGAACAAAAATGTAAACAAGCCTGAATGGTCCCCAGGACTATATGCAACTGAAAATTCACACCCCAGAAGTGACTCAAACCCATTCTGCTCGGAGGAATGCAACTGGAATGTACAGGACACTTTAATCAACTCGACCATCACGACCGGAAAAAAGAGGTGATAGCCGAAGCTATTTGAAACACCCCTCCGCCGGCACTCGGATGGTAATCTTAGGCATATTATTTTACAAATCATCTCAATCTTTGGGGCACACGTGAGGAACACAAATGTGAACAAGCCTGAATGGTCCCCAGGACTATATGCAACTGAAAACTCACACCCCAGATGTGACTCGAACCCATACTGCCAGGAGCAACGCAACTGGTATGTACAGTACACCTTAATCCACTCGACAATCACGACCGGACAAAAAGAGGTGATAGTCGAAGCTTTTTGAACCACCCTTCTGCCGGCACTCTGATGGTAATCTAGGCATATTATTTTATCAAATGACCTCATTCTTTGGGGCACACGTGAGGAACACAAATGTGAACAAGCCTGAATGGTCCCCAGGACTATATGCAACTGAAAACTCACACCCCCAGAAGTGACTCGAACCAATACTGCCAGGAGGAACGCAACTGGTATATACAGGACACCTTAATCCACGACCATCACGACCAGAAAAAAAGAGGTGATAGCCAAAGCTGTTTCAACCACCCCTCCGCCGGCACTCGGATGGAATCTTGGCCATAGTATTTTATCAAATCACCTCATTCTTTGATGCACACGTGAGGAACACAAATGCGAACAAGCCTGTATGGTCCCCAGGACAATATATGCAACTGAAAACTCACACCCCAGAAGTGACTCGAACCCATACTGCCATGTGCAATGCAACTGGTATGTACAGGACACCTTAATCCACTCGACCATCACGACTGGACACAAAGAGGTGATAGCCGAAGCTATTTGAAACACCCCTCCGCTGGCACTCAGATGGTAATCATGGGCATAGTATTTATCAAATCACCTCATTCTTAGGGCACACGTGAGGAACACAAATGTAAACAAGCCTGAATGGTTCCCAGGACAACATATGCAACTGAAAACTCACACCCCAGAAGTAACTCAAATCCATGCTGCCAGGAACAACGTAAATGGTATGTACACGACATCTTAATCCACTCGACCATCACGACCGGACAAAAAAGAGGTGATAGCCGAAGCTATTTGAACCACCCCTCCGCCGGCATTCGGATGGTAATCTTGGGCATAGTATATTTATAAATCACCTCATTCTTTGATTCACACGTGAGGAACACAAATGCGAACAAGCCTGAATGGTCCCCAGAACTATATGCAACTTAAAACCACACCCCAGAAGTGACTCGAACCCATACTGCCAGGAGCAACGCAACTGTTATATACAGGACATCATAATCCACTCGACCATCACGAAAAGACAAAAAGAGGTGATAGCCGAAGCTATTTGAACCACCCCTCCAACGGCACTCGGATGGTAATCATGGGCATAGTATTTCTTCAAATCACCTCATTCTTTGGGGCACACGTGAGGAACACAAATGGGAACAAGCCTAAATGGTCCCCAGGACTATATGCAACTGAAAACTCACACCCCAGAAGTGACTCGAACCATACTGCAAGGAGCAACGCAACTGGTATATACAGGACATCATAATCCACTCGACCATCACGACCAGAAAAAAAGAGGTGATAGCTGAGGCTTTTTGAACCACCCCTCCGCCGGCACTCGGATGGTAATCTTAGGCATATTATTTTAACAAATCACCTCATTCTTTGGGGCACACGCGAGAAACACAAATGTGAACAAGCCTGAATGGTCCCCAGGACTATATGCAACGGAAAACTCATACCCAGAAATTACTCGAACCATACTGCCAGGAGCAACGCAACTGGTATGTACAGGACACGTTAATCCACTCGACCATCACGACGGACAAAAATAGGTGATAGCTGAGGCTTTTTGAACCACCCCTCCGCCGGCACTCGGATGGTAATCTTAGGCATATTATTTTAACAAATCACCTCATTCTTTGGGGCACACGTGAGAAACACAAATGTGAACAAGCCTGAATGGTCCCCAGGACTATATGCAACTGAAAACTCACACCCCAGATGTGACTCGAACCCATATTGCCAGGAGCAACACAACTGGTATGTACAGTACACCTTAATCCACTCGACAATCACTACTGGACACAAAGAGGTGATAGCTGAAGCTATTTGAACCACCCCTCCGCAGGCACTCGGATGGAAATCTTGGGCATAGTATTTTATCAAATCACCTCATTCTTTAGGGCACACGTGAGGAACACAAATGTAAACAAGCCTGAATGGTCTCCAGGACTATATGCAACTGAAATTCACACCCCAGAAGTGACTCGAACCCATTCTGCCCGGAGCAATGCAACTGGAATGTACAGGACACTTAATCAACTCGACCATCACGCCCGGAAAAAAGAGGTGATAGCCGAAGCTATTTGAACCACCCCTCCGCCGGCACTCGGATGGTAATCTTAGGCATAGTATTTTACCAAATCATCTCAATCTTTGGGGCACACGTGAGGAACACAAATGTGAACAAGCCTGAATGGTCCCCAGGACTATATGCAACGGAAAACTCATACCCCAGAAATGACTCGAACCCATACTGCCAGGAGCAACGCAACTGGTATGTACAGGACACGTTAATCCACTCGACCATCACGACCGGACCAAAATAGGTGATAGCTGAGGCTTTTTGAACCACCCCTCCGCCGGCACTCGGATGGTAATCTTAGGCATATATTTTACAAATCACCTCATTCTTTGGGGCACACGTGAGAACACAAATGTGAACAAGCCTGAATGGTCCCCAGGACTATATGCAACTGAAAACTCACACCCCAGATGTGACTCGAACCCATATTGCCAGGAGCAACACAACTGGTATGTACAGTACACCTTAATCCACTCGACAATCACGACCGGACAAAAGAGGTGATAGCCGAAGCTTTTTGAACCACCCTTCTGCGGCACTCTGATGGTAATCTTAGGCATATTATTTTATCAAATCACCTCATTCTTTGGGGCACACGTGAGGAACACAAATGTGAACAAGCCTGAATGGTCCCCAGGACTATATGCAACTTAAAACTCACACCCCCAGAAGTCACTCGAACCAATACTGCCAGGAGTAACGCAACTGGTATATACAGGA